>JAPMOB010210687.1:0-14209 GCA_029875015.1 Lepomis gibbosus | reverse complement strand
TGACAGAGGCCTCTGTGTTGGAGCCAGCAGAGAGGAAGCGCACAGAGTCCCTCCAGCAGTGAGAGTAGCCTTGGTTGTAGTTGCTCTGACAGAGGCCCTGCTGCAGCTGCTGCCTCAAGAAGCTCACAGTCATCTCCAAGATGTCGGCTTTCTCCAGCTTGGAGTTGGGCTCCTGCTGGTGGAACTCCTTCTCCAGAATGGTCTTGAGTTGTTCGATGCAGCTGTTGATGCGATCTCTGCGCATTTTCTCCACAATAGGTTTTCTCAACTGGGGAAGAGGAGACAGGTAGGTAAGCTCATGATTCAAGTTCAGCAAAAAAAATCAATCAGACATTTGTACTGTACCAGCTGATGCAAAGCCATTACCATCCCATCCAGTTCTTACTTTGATGTTGTCTTTCTTAGATATCCTAATGTGGTGAATGGAGGAGTAGTTTGTGTAACAGGAAGCCATTTCTGTGTAGGTGAAGTTAGCTGCTGACACTGTAAGCTCTGATCTGTTTGGAAGAGCCACTCTTCATTTTATAGTGAGTGATTAGCATAACAAAGCCATGTGGCTCAGGCAGGGCTGGGTTTGTAACAACAGGACACACATCAACAACAGGTGAAGCAATCACAGGCTGACCAGTAAAGATAAAACCATTCCCAAGATATATATCAGACTGAGAATTATATGCTGTCAGTCTCTTATCATGGGCAGCTGCTTATCTCCCAGTCCAGTTACACAGGGGAACACAGGCAGTAGGCTATCTCCTGATGTGCTCCCAGGGAATAATTAAACAGTATGTAATGCATTGGTAGCATCACAGAGAAATTGTAATAAATGTAAGCATGTTGTCATAGGTGTATGTTTCCAACTTTTTTTCAATGTTACATTGTTGTTATTTGAATAAATATGTATTTAATAATACAAAGACTGCTTGTATTATTTGCCTGTAAATCCTTTGCAAAAAGTCTTAAAAACGTCAGAATACATCCTCTGATGTCTCTGTTACAAATTAAATTTCATTCCAAATGAGACAATTTCACATAAACTAAATGCAATATTACTGAAATAAACAACAAATTCCACTCTGTTGAACCTGCAAATTTAATGGCAGACAGTGATTTGTTGAATTTGGAGCAAGAAAGGAAAATTAAATAAGCCTACTAGTGGCTGTTGACAAGCAGCATGTAAATGGGTTAACATGTTTCTGCATATATTAAAATTTCTGGTTTGTAAAGTGGGAGCTGTTGTGTCCTACTGTCTCTGTCACAGTAACTCTACCCCTAACTGCTCTCTCATTAGAGTAATGAGGGGTAGAGAGAAATATGATCAAGTATAAAAGATTGTTCAGGCTTTTGATCTCCAGATGAAACACACGTGTTTTTAATATTGTTTGATGATGAACATACATTTTCCAAAATGCAGTGGATCAAAAAGCGTGTCAAATAAAACTCCAGACATTATCCCAACAGCACCTTATTGGTGTGCAGGTAATAACACTCCTGCTTGTTCACCCATGGCACACTTCTATTGTTGACTTGGGGTATTAAGCAGGGAGTGGATGGAGAGACTGTGGGAAAACCGAGCTCGGACTCTACTCACACATCTACTGGTCAATAGCGCTGACCTCCCAGCCACAAAAGGCCTTTTCATCTCTCCTCTCTCAAACAACAACCAACAGCAGCACTGTGTGTGTGTGTGTGTGTGTGTGTGTGTGTGTGTGTGTGTGTGTGTGTGATTGCACATGCACAAAGACCCAAGACAGACCAATTATGCATTTATTAGATATGCAATGAGATGTTACGTCATGCTGCATTGCTGCAGCTGCTACTTGTTGTCAGATTCCTGGAAATATGATCAAGTATAAAAAACTCAAAAACAACAGAGACAGACAACAGATGAACTTTTTGATCAAGATTATTATCTTGATTTTATAAATACTAGTGAAGTTTTCAGCAAATTATTTTGAGCATCACATATTCTGGAAAGAAGTGAAACTTCCTCAGAAACATGAAATGGTTTCACACTTGTGGCATTTTTGTCTTTAGTTTATGTATTTATTTTATTTTCATTTAAAAAAATCTAACATTGAGTATTAGTGTGGCAGTCCCTGGTACAGCTGCCAGGGTATACTGTTTATTCTCCAATTATTATCTAACAGCGCACATTTATTTTGTGTCGTTGCTCAGTAATGTTAGTCATCTGTCAGCTTGATTTCCATCCTCTGTGCTTTTACACAGCAGACAATTTGATATATCACAGTAGAAAAAGCATGGGTGAACAATAAAAGAAACAATGGATTAATTCCATTTTGTTGCTTTAGTTTCAGCGTCCTGATAATGTGCATGCTGGCTCACTGAGAGTGCTTACATGCACCCTTTTACTACACTACAGTCTGTACCAACAAAAAATAATCAAAACTCTGCGTAAGGCGTTTACTTGCCACATTATCACAGTTTCATATCCAACTTTCTGAAAGTAGGACAGGTTGTTTACATGTGCAGCTCATAACCAGGGCACTCCAGAAACCTCATCTTAACGAGGATACATGTGCACATGTGTGTAAACACACATTGTGAAACTGTGCTGGCTTACTGGGACACTTTGGAGAGCCACTCTTAATGTTAATGTGTTTTTTTCCTGCAAGGACAATGAAAACGCAGGCCTACTGACTCCTGTTTTTGTCCTGAATTTGCTTGTCTGTTATGTTGCAGTGTTGTATCAGGGGACCTGGATTCAGCTGAATAACAAATGTCTGGAGCTACAATTAGTCGTGAGTCATGCGGGCCTTCACTTTACATGGGCATTTTAACAGTTTTTATCTTTGTTTCAAGACCAGTTATAATGGATTCTACTGAGACCTCTCTGAGACCATAACACTGGGTCACTGGGGGCATGTCCTCACCACATTTTGAAATGGCTTTTTTCGTCGCCACCACTTTTTGAAAGCAGAAAATTTCTCCAGAATGCAGGAATTTAACTGTTTATTGCTCAAAATCTTCTGCCACATTCAGCATTTTACATTTCTTCAAAGTAGTGTTAAAATATCTTCTCATCTTGTTCTTGTGAACACAGAATTGTGCATAGTCACATCCCCAATCTGAGCATTTATGTCACCACTGTTTTTCAGAATCATGCACTTGTCTGAGATCAAACTAATGCAATGTAAATAACATACACAAACATAGAGCGAAATTCATCCTCTGCATTTAACCCATCCCTGAAGGGAGCAGTGGGCAGCCACTGTACAGCGCCGCTCGGGGACCAACTCCAAATGCCATGCCAGGTCAAACGGCACTGACTGGAGAACCTACCTAACATGTTTATACTTTATTTATACATGTACAAATAGCACTTTAAACTTTGTTGTTAAATAGATTTAAAAGTGAAAGTCAACCTATCTTATTCCCTTTATTTTACCTGCATCATTACACATCAACTAGTTTTCATCAACTGAAATAATTACAAGCTTCATTGTTTGCTCATGGTATACATTTGAATACAATTCTGGAAATGGGCAGTTGTGTTCATTTGCGGCCTCAGGACAATAATATAAATTTTGGGCAGAAAGTAGCCCCAGAGGAAGGCTAGGACACTGAAGAGCGTAGCAAACACTTGTGCGGCCATGGTGAACGAGTCTCTACTGATGAGGTAGACGGTGAAGAAGGTCATCCAGGAGATCATGTACACCATGAGGCTGAAGGTAACACACTTGGCCTCATTGTAGTTGGCTGGCAGGTCTTTGCCCATGTAGCTGAAAGAGAAGCACAGGACGCTAAGCAATGACACATAAGCCAGCTCAAGGCCTGAACCAGGTGAGAGGGTGTCACTGCACTCCAACACAATGCGGTCCTCGTAGAAGTCAAGATCCTGGGACGGCTGGGGAGGGTGGATGGCCACACGAACCACAGATATAAGCAATATGGTCACGGACAACAGGAAAATGGTAAACTCTGGCCCATGCTTTTTTGCCCACTTGTCATAGACCGGCGGCAGCTTGGATGCAAATTTAAAAATGCAAACGATCTGGAGGGAGCGCACTGTAATGCAGGCCAGGCACACAGTGAAGCAGAAGATGAAAAGAGTCTGCTTGAGGATGCAGGCCAGATGAGACGGCCGGCCAAAGTGGCACAAAGAGCTCATAGCAGCGGCAGTCAGGGCTGCCAGCATCAGGAGGCAGGTGCGGCCTCCGGCAGACTTGGCCACGGGTGTGTTCAGGTTGAGCAACAGGATTATTGCAAAGCTGGAGGTCATGAGAAGACAGGTGGCCAGAAAGAAGAGCAGGGCAATGGAGAGGGGGTCGTCCCAGGCGAGCAGCAGGACGGTCCTGTTCAGACACTGCTCACTGCTTGGGGGAGCCCACTGCTCAGGGAGACACGGCTGACATGTAGTGGAATCTGAAAGAGAGGAGCAGCATTGAAATAAAGAGAAAAACTGGGATGTAAAAGCCTGTCTTGGTTTTTGTCCAAGGTAAATTTAACCGTGGTGAGTAATCAAGATAAAATGTTATGGTGTAGAAGCGAAAACACACAGCAGCCATTTGTCACATGTTGTTAGGCACATTTCAAAAAGGGGTTTGGATCCCTTTGGCGCCTGCCTCAGGACATAAAGCATGAATACTCAGCGCCACCTGCTGGCCAATCTAATAAACAACAGCTGAAACTACTGCTGTGTGGTAGATTCCCATTCGACTCAACAGGGAAAAATCATGAAGAAGAAGAAAATAAAAGAATTTCAAATCACAATTACAAAGACAAAAATCAGTGGATGAGCTGTCCCCTCATCTCTGTTTGACCTTTGTCCTGACTGGTGGAGTGGGACATCTGTCTATTTTGAGTTTATTTGCTTTTACACATCACAGCATTCTCCACCACATGCTTCATATAAGTGGCTCTTTGTTATTTTGTCCAACATGGAGTAAATATCTAATCTAAGAACTATCTTCCCATCTGTCCTCGCTCTCTCTTTGTCTGAATGTTTTTTCTGGTGCTTTGACTTTTTTTTGTCTTTATATTACCACGCACACTCACTGTCCACTTTTTAGGCACTAGGTTGAACCCCCTTTTGCCTTCAGAAGTGCCTTTATTCTTCGTGGCATACTTTCAACAAGGTGTTGGAAACATTCCTCAGAGACTTTGGTCCATATTGACATGATAGCATCACGCAGTTGCTGTAGATTTGTCAGCTGCACATCCATGATGCGAATTTTCCGTTCCACCACATCCTAGAGGTGCTCTGCAGGATTGAGATCTGGTGTCTGTGGAGGCCGTTGGACTCCAGTGAACTCATTGTCATGTTCAAGAAACCAGTTAGAGATGATTTGAGCTTTGTGACATGGTGTGTTATCCTGCTGAAAGTAGCCATCAGAAGATGGGTACACTGTGGTCATAAAGGGATGGACATGGTCAGCAACAATACTCAGGAAGGCTGTCACATTTAAACAATGCTCATTTGGTACTAAGGGGCCCAAAGTTTGTCAATAAAATATCGCCAACACATTTACACCAACACCACCACCAGCTTGAACCGTATAAAAGGCAGGATGGATCCATGCTTTATGTTGTTTATGCCAAATTCTGGCATTAAATGCAATTTCTGCCTGGCACCAACAACCATGCCACGTTCAAGGTCACTTAAATCCCCTTTCTTCCACATTCTGATGCTCGGTTTGAACTTCAGCACGTTGTCTTGACCACGTCTACATGCCTAAATGCATTGTGTTGCTGCCATGTGATTGGCTGATTAGATATTTGTGTTAACAAGGAATTGAACAGGTGTACCTAAAAAAGGTGACAGTGACTGTATCTTGAGGAACGTAGCAGCTGGACAGGCCTGGCAGTCGAAGCAGCATGCGTGTTGCCCTGTCAGAAGCTTCTTGTGGCCTCTCGGGCAAGGGGGAGAGCAGATGGACAGCGGCACCTGGACACAACCAACAAGCTTTGATAAAGGTCATATCTAACCTTATTCGATCAGGTAATCTCATTAAAAATCAGAATCTCCGGAACAGAACAGAGATGAGAAACACAACAAAACACAGTCAGTCACACAAACGCACAAACAGCATCAGAAACAGTTGCATATCTCCAAAAAAGGTCCAAAATTACAAGTTTAAAGTCCTTTGTAATTCATTTCATTTATGTGGTGCAAACTGTTGAAAGTTCAGCATTTATCAGTCACATGTCAGGAATTATCACTTTATCACTACATATGAATTTAATTTTAAAAAATCTAATAGAAAATACATTTTCAGTTGCTATTTATGATTATTATTCATTACTGATTTGTTCCAGCCTCTATGATATCAGAACTGATTAATGTACATAATTTCATAATTTCATAAACCCTTTTACAGATTTCTTGCTAATGGTTTACAAATGTTTTACAAACACTTTACACAAAAATACTTCAGTAGATCTTACTGTTCTTGAACCTCCTGTCTTGGGCCACTCAATTTGATTTGCATCAATGGTGAGCTTAATGGGATCTGGGCGGAAAGAGCCCACTTGTCTGACAGACCATTGCGTCCCCCTCCAAATCCAGGTTACAATGTCATATCCCTCGGGTGGATTACCAGTCGCATCAAAGTACACTGAGGTGTTGTCCAGAGAGAACCGCACCTGCTTTAGCTGCGAGAGAATCTGAGGTGTGGAGACAAAAAAGGAAACATCAGTGCCTAAGTGGTTCTGAGAGATTCTCACCTTTTACAAAACAGACAAGTTTACATCTGCTCACCTCCCATGGATACACGCTCCTCTGTTGGCACTCTCTAGAATCACAACCAAGTGCTTTGTGCAGAGCATGTGCCACCGCATACACTGCCTCATACACATTGAAGCAGGAGGTGAGATCATATGTATCCAGAGAAAAATTATTTCTGGCAAGGCTGTACAGGTCTGTGCTCTGTAGACAGTCATTGTCTGAGCTCATGGTAACATTAGACACCTTCTGGGTGTTACTATTTTGCATTGAAGCCTGAAATACCTTTCTCTCAAAGTCCTTAAAGCCAGATATGGCTGCATATTTGATTGACATGCCGATCACAGTGCCGATGGTGTGGATCCCAGGTATACCTGATATAAGAGAGGACGCTGACCAGTCCTCCGTCCCAATCCACACCTTATCTGTCACGTTCCGCTCAATGACAAACGGGAAGAAGCGGCTGAGTATTGTCTTGCTGGAGAAGACCACAATGGTGTTGACTTTAGCCTTCAGTATGCTTTCCACCATGTTCCTCCTGGCCTGGACTGTGTCAGGTGTGGACGAGGGGATGACTCCTTGGTAGGCAATGCAGATGCCGTAGTGTGGTGCTTGCTGGGACAGGCTCTGCATTCCGTCCAGGCCATACGCATTGTCACTGCCTAAGAGAGCGACCCAGGTCCAGTTGAAATGAATCAGAAGCTGGATCATGGCTGCCACCTGGTTCTTGTCACTGGGAATAGTGCGGAGAAAGGATGGATAGAGGTACTTGTTGCTGAGCGATTCACCTGATGCTTCATATGAGATCTAAAATAAAGCAAGAGCACATGAGGGATGATTCGATGATGTACAACTTTTCATGTAATGTGGAATATGTAATAATTCGAGGGCCATGATCAAAATGTTCCAGGTAATAACCTACTTGTGGTACAAGATAGGCTCCCAGTAAAGCAGCAGGGGTGAAAGAGTTGCTGCTGCTGTCCGGCCCAATCACAGCCACTGCCCTTTGACTGTTGTTGTAGTTTGGGTCTGTGTCTCCCTCTGTCCCAGATATAAAGGGGTTCTGATCCTGCTGATTTACCAGGTCCAGTGCAGCCAGGAAACTGGCCTGTACCGAGCAAGTGTCATATAGCTGGTAGCCCAGCTTCACCCCTGGTAAAAGAGGCTGCGGCCCGGTGTGGTTATTGATTTCTTCCACAGCAAACCTCATAGCTTGCATCAGGTGAAATCCGTGTTTGTTAGGTGGACCTCTAGAAAAGGTAACATGTAAAGGGGAAAATTAATTAAGACATGTCAAGTAAAACATAATCACCAGCAAGATACACTTAACCAGTCTGAAGTTTTCTGTCCAGTAAAACAATAAAACTCACTCATCGCATGGAACCAAAGCAGGCAAACTAGCACTTGTTCCAACTGCCTTATGGAGAGGAAAGAGTCCAGCAATGGTGAAGTTGCCCTGCAGTTGCATCCCCTGTCCGTGAGAGATGTAATCCAGTTCCCCCTTAGCTAACTGCAGCATCAACCAGCTTAAGGAAAGAAAAACAGCACCGGACATGTCCATACTTTATCTCCACCTCACACACCGCTGCTGTGGAAGCTCAGTGTGGTTTGCAAAACGGATCAGGGCCTGCTTTTAAAAAGGGTGGATTGATGAAAGGAGGGGTAAGACTTCTGCGTCTTTCCGGAGAGTGTTTGTTGAGTGAAACGTATTTGCATGCCAAAATTGTTGGTGTGACTGTAGAGTTTCCCCCCCATTAAAATGAACGTCATAAATGTAATAAGCCATAAAATGGGAGAGCGATGTTTTATACCATTGATCCACAGTTGTTTCAGTTTATTGAAGCTGTTCAAAAAGATCCATATTAAGAACAAACAGGTTCAAAAAGGCCAAAACATCAGATCTTGAATAAGACAGGCTCAACACATTTAGGTCCACTGCAAAGATTTAATCAAGACATTTTGTGAGCACACAACACTTAATGATTAATAACTCTAATAGTAACTTTCATGACAGAAGTCAAGTCTAACTTTTTATGTAGTTAATTAAGTTAAATTATAATTAAAAATCCTGTTTTTAAGAAACAGCAGTTGGCCAGACAGGAATTTTGAGTCAAATTTCGTACATAGGTCTAAACTTGGGCCCACTGGGTCTGCACTTGTAAGGATTGTATTTGGTATTTTATCTTTTTTAATATCTTATGTTTAGCATAGGACCTATTTAGAAATTATGCCCCTCCAAATTTAAAACCCTTGCTGCACGATATTCCAAGTCAATTATCTTGTCTCACATCTGCAGTTAAATTCATCTGTAAGAAAAAAACAAAAAAACAAAAAAATTAAAAAGAAAGCAAATCATGAGAGAAAAGTCACCATAATAATCACACATCACACACAGAAGTGTACAGCTTCCTAGCACATTTGATTGAGTATGAATGTTTTACTCTCTAATTTCACACACAGATAATTCTCTCACAAACAGGGGGAGCAATGGTAAAATCAAATGTGACTTTTTCACAGCAGACACTTTTACTTGTCATTGCAGGAAAAGTACAGGCATAATTAACAACAATAATAATGACTGCGTCCCATGTAGGTGAATCAGTTGCAGAGCCATATACCTTTTTCACAGCAGACATCTTGGCATGTCACGGCATGAAAAGCACAAGTGGAATTGAGTTTTCATTCATTAATGTTATTAGTCATACCTGCGTTTTGCTGCTTCGTTAAAATGTCTGTCATGAAAAAAAGCTTGTGCGGGATTTGCATTTTGGTTGATATTTGAGGTTCATTTTGTTAAACACACCTGTTTTACTTACATACAATTTGCCTGATGCACACCTGCGTCCAGGACCCAAACCCATTGTTTTGAAAGGAATATTGTGCATTTTGTCATCCGCAGTATTATGGAGGCAAATGGGCATGTAAATTCCCATGTCTGTACAAACTAAAAGATTTGAGTGATTTGCATTGCGTCAGCTTTCCCACTTTCAACCGAAAAAGTGTTTGGTAATATCTTTTATCTTTTATTTATTTTATTATTAGATTAAATACACATCTCTCTTATGAGCAATAGAGTGATAGCAAATCATGTCAGTCAAAGAACCAGAGTTCACCGAAAACTTTGAGTCTCATAATGTTATTATTTACACCTGTGCTTTTCCTGTCAATTTTATAAATTTTATTTTAAAGTTACAGATTGTTTTGATGCCTTTTCTCTTCCTGTATTTTGATTGAATGCTCATATCTTTTGCTCTTATGTTGTTACATTACCAACCACAACTCAGAAGGTTCTATTTCAAAATCGTGTTTGAATTTATTGAAATGTGATGTGTTTACAAACATAGCTACCAATATCAAGTTCATACATAAATATGTCCCTGTTTCAGGATAAATAACAAACAATAAACAAATACTTTTGTAAAACTCATATAGCAGGAGATTTCTGTCTGGCACTATTTATTGAGAGTGAATCAAGGAGTCATATTTAGATCATAGTGTCATTATAATTTATAATATTTCTACAATATGTTGATGAGGATTGTGGTCAAAACTCTTCAAGTCTCAATGTGCTGCTGAGTCCTTAATATAATCCTTACAATCCACACACAATTGGTGTCTCTAAATTGTCCTTAGGTGTGAGTGGTTGTGCGTCTATGTGTGGCCCTGCGATGGACTGGCGACCTGTCCAGGGTGTACCCTGCCTTTCGCCCAATGTTAGCTGGGATTGGCTCCAGCCCCCCCACGACCCTGTATGCAGGATAAGCGGTTGACGATGGATACTATCATTTATCATTATTGTTTTTAGAAATTATAACTAAGTCATAACTAGTTATTTCAACTAAGTAATCAATTCATTACTTTGATTATTCAATATTATATTACATCATTCAGGTACTGTATGCTGAATCCCCCCAGTAAAATTAAATAAACCATTACATTATCAATTAAGAAGAGAAAAACCTATAACATGTAACGAAAGTTAAAGACCTAAAATAAAAACAAAATTATAACTTCCAATACATAACTTCAATAATCTATCTAAAGTTTCATCAGTTTTTCAGTGTTTTTTATTAAATAAAATCAACAGCTATCTAGATATTGTTTGAGCTGCTAGATATTCTACATGGTGCACTATTATAAATATAAAGTAAATAAATGTAACAATTAGTACTTAAAACTGTTTAAACAACTCTTTAAATTTCAGTAGCCTGATGAATGCACATGTTTGGGGGGCTTAGAATTAAGGAGCCTATTTAAAAACTACATTAAAATCTGATCTCAAAAATAGATTAAGGGAAGACTTTTAATATAATATATTACATTATTACAATATTTTCTCTATGTATGTGAAATTTGTCTATGAAAAATATGAGATTTACACTAAGGAGTTAATGTTACATGGTATTTTCCCACAATTGCAGCAGAATGCCCAGTTGTAATGAAAATATTCCTGTATATTGTGTCAGAAATGGGGGGCAATGTGATTTATATTTTCATCCCTGGATAAAGGGGTGCCTGGCTCTAGTTTGCGTCACTACTGTGCGACGCACATGTCGAGGTGAAAGTGCAAGCTGCCATTTTTTCGAAGGAATCTTCCTAGTTAGACAAGCAAAGACAAACTGTGAGTTTCACCGTCACTCTTTAGCAGTTTTGTTTCATCTCTTGGCGTACTGAAGACATATTCTACATGAATATTACAGACGCTAGGTTGATTTTTGGCTAAAGCGCAGGCTTAGCTCAGGGCTGCACTGGTCTGCAGATGGCTGCTTAGCTCGGCTAGCTAACGTTAGCTTTGGCTGTAAACAAACACTACAGACAGTGAAGAAACAGCAGGTGACAAACGAGCTTAGACCTTGCATGTTTGTTCAATAACGTTAGATTTGGTCAATAATTCGGTCAGATAAAGAGCTAACTTTACGTTAGAAACGTATCGTTAGGTGGAGCGGGGGGCAGGAGGCAGTTTGATGTTGCATGTCTGGAAGTTAGCGACACAACTTCAGTTTTGATGACGGTGCGAGTTTCTCCAAACTAGGTCGGAGCTCAGTCGCTTTAGAGCGGGTCGGGGTCAGTCGGGTCACAGGGGAAACACACACTTACACCGGCATGTCGTCCTTCTCTGAGTCGGCCCTGGAGAAGAAGCTGACGGAGCTGAGCAGCTCTCAGCAGAGCGTGCAGACTCTGTCTCTGTGGATCATCCACCACCGCAAGCACTCTGGCCTCATCGTCAAAGTGTGGCACAGAGAGCTGAAAAAAGGTGAGTGCTGCCAAGTATATTAATGTATGTTGTTGATTTTCTGCAACAAAACACAATATTGGCAACGTAAAACTTCATAGATAGGGTGAAGTTGTCATTGTGTCATCTAGCACATCTGATTTACAATAAACGTAATACTTCACAGAGTAACTGTTAGTAATTCAGATTATTCATTTGTAATAGGTTGAAATTCTTATAGAGAGGACTTTGTCTCTGATTTCAACAGCTGTTTTCAAACCTGAGTGTGATAAGACAAAAGTCCAACAATATTCAGAAATCACAGAGATGATAAATAATGAGAAATGCCTATCACAAGTAGCTCAGGGGTGAAATTAAGATAAAGCCATCAAATCTGTGACCAGAAAATGTTTGGTACGGTGTGTAATGGCATACCTACAAGTTAATGGCATTTATCTATAGCACTTGAAACAAAATTATAAAATATATTCATTCAGATATCATTATTATCAAAACTACTGAAAGGGCGTTTATTGATGTGGGTTCTATTTTATTATAAAGTATTAATTATTTGAATGGCTGAACAAATCTGAGGTGCAGAAGACCTGATCCTAGCTAGATCAGAAATACACAAACAAAAGCTGTTGCTTTTTAAGTAAAGAGGCATGGCTAAAAAAATGCTACAATGACAAAACATACTGGGAAAGGAGGGAAATTAGTTACTAACGTAGAATATACAGGTATGTTGAAGAAAAGTATTTCCAAAAAATTAAACTTCATTGCTAACTCATTTAGAGAGCATTAAAAATCACAGATATAGTGTTAGAGTATTCTTTCCTGTTTAAATCTTAAACTCTCATGATTTATGTGTCTTCCAGCTAAAAGCAACAGGAAGCTGACGTTCCTCTATCTAGCCAACGATGTCATCCAGAACAGTAAGAAGAAAGGACCAGAGTTCACCAAAGACTTTGAGTCTGTCCTCGTCGATGCCTGCTCCCATGTTGCCAGGTAGACGTGATGTGACCACTCACAATGTGCTGTGTGTTTGTGAGCGGGCCAACATGTGTGTAGATAAGTGGCAGGCCTGCTGCCAGAAGCTTTTAAAGACATAGCTTAGCATCTTAATCTGGTTCATAAAAATCTGCTTCTAAATCTTAGGTAGGTTGTATTTTTTTCTTTTTGTTTCCTTTTTTCTGCAAATAAATCTACTAATGGAGATCATTTATAAAGGTGACATTAACCCCAAAATAAAATCTTGATCTTGATCCTTTTGCGCCATTCAAGTCAGAAGCCCTGTAATGTTTGTTGGTGAAAAATAACCCTTTTTTCACGATGTGGTTTTGGAGGGAATTAGCTGAAAACAGTTTTGGCTAAGGTGTTAAAATAATTTCGTCCTCTGCTGAACTCTGCTGTTCCTCGTCCTCTCTACAGTGAAGCAGATGAGAGCTGTAAAAAGCACATGGAGAGACTGCTGAACATCTGGAAGGAGAGGAGCCTCTACAGAGCCGACTTCATTCAGCAGCTCAAACTGGCCATAGAAGACTCCAACAGCCCAAGGCCTTCAGGTGAGCTTAACCACCTTGTTATGCCTGTACAGGAATATATACAGTATTTGTTTCTGGTAAGTGATACCACGGAATTTGGTTTTGATCTGAAACCAAGCAAAACCAGGGCCAGGATCACTGATATTTAAATATATCACATTCAGAGTTTTGATTACATTAATTTAGAAATAGCTGAATGGTGACTTACTTTTATAAAATTACACGATTTGTTTCAGAACAACATAAAAGTTATTTTTTCTTTTGGAATTTCTATTTAACATAAAAAGAGAGAAAAAGGCAAACAATTGCATGAAAATGGTGGTATTGTAAAGAAGTCAGTTTTTCATGCTGTTATCTCATCTATAGTATAGTATAGAGGATTAACTACATACTTAAGTGATATTTGTTCCTTGGTTTCTAAACTCGACTCTGCAGAAGAGAAGAAGCCTGTGAAACGAAGCTATCAGAAGATCCAGGAAGAGGAAGATGATGAAGATGACGACTACAGAAGCCACATCTCTCCATGCAACACGGAGATCTCTGCAACTCAGCTGGTAGGAGGCCAACATTGCACCAGAATGGCACGAAATACTGAAAAAAGTCCTGCCCCACAATTGATGTTAAAATGTTGCTTGTTTCTTTGCGTTGCACTGTGATCCCTTTTGCACTGCTGTCTTCCTTCTCTGTGCTGTCGTTCCTCACTTTACTATCTCTCTCATTCTCTCACTGTTTTTTTACTGTCACATGCTCTTTTCCCTGATCACCCCCCCC
>JAPMOB010210686.1:0-11045 GCA_029875015.1 Lepomis gibbosus | reverse complement strand
AGTGAGCTGTGGTGCCAGAAACCGATGGATCTGCAAAAAGAAGGCTTTATCTGTTTAAACACTGCAGTCAGACTGGAGAATGTTACTGGGTACTCTGTAAAGATTCATTACATGTAAGATAATATCGCCTGGCTTATAAATATTAAAGTATGAAGACTTTTCAACTCTTGTCTTTCAAAACACATTTTATAATTATTTTTTTTAACATTTTAATAGAAAAAGCAAACAACTTGTTCAAAGTGCATTATTTAACAAATCTGTTTGTGTGTATGCTGTATGTGTGTGTGACACTCAGATCTAATGTATATGTGCAATTAAAAGGCCTTTCTCTCGTCATTCTCTTTGGAT
Source organism: Lepomis gibbosus (assembly GCA_029875015.1). Taxonomy (NCBI): domain Eukaryota; kingdom Metazoa; phylum Chordata; class Actinopteri; order Centrarchiformes; family Centrarchidae; genus Lepomis; species Lepomis gibbosus. Next base: position 10,697 of record JAPMOB010210686.1, on the reverse strand, counting down.
TTGCTGGGTCTTGTAAAATCAACAACTTTTAATCAACTATACAGACTAACTGGCAATGAAAGTAACTTTGCTTTTGCAGACTTAGGCCTGTATAATATTCACACTTTCTGTTGAACACACTTAAAACACATTATTTTATGAAAAGAATGTTGGACTATGTTAATTCATGATTTGTTTGTATAAGAACAAAACCCATTCATTTTAATACACCCTTTTTTAATGTAGTTTTACATTTAACTTCAGTAAAATATGTTCATTTTCGAACAAAAGTCTGTCAACACAGACAAACATTGGGCCATGTGGTTAGGGAGCAAATGTAAGTAACACTTGTATGACTGACCAGCACATATTCTGTTCCTGTCCTGATAATAAACGGGTGCACTGAGAGATAAACGCGCCTTTTACTCATCACACAGCAAAGAGTTGAGGGGTTGACTGAACCAGCCAGTTACAGTGAAGTGTAGCTGAGCACGGTCACATTAGCAGCAGTGATAGTGGAGCCGAAGGTGCTTAGGAAGCTGAGGGTACGCTGCTGCATGCACACGAAAAAGCAAGTACATGTGCTGAGCAGTCAAGAGTGAGGAGCATGGGAGAGGGAGGAAGGAGACAGGAGCGTGGAGTGGAAGGAGAGAGGGGAGAGGCTGAGGAGTCAGGAGCGAGACTTAACGTTTTTGCATCGCATTAAACAGTATTAGAATTTGTTAAAATATGTAAGCACATTAGTTTAAAAGCATTAAAAACATAGTTTTCACATAATATATAATATATTGGGTTGTAAATACATATTTCTTCAGCTGAAAACTCAAAGCATGCTGTCCACCCAAGTGGACTCCTAGAAAAATGTGTTCTCCTAGAAAAAAATAAATTCAGATATAGAAACAAGAAATAAAAATATGTAAGTGTAGGCGTGTAGTCCAGCAGGGGTAGATGTATTGTAGGCCATTACAATCTGTAGATTTCTGACTACGCTCCTCCAGTGCTAGTGTAGGAGCCATGTAGGCTGTTTTCCTCCCAGCCACAGGGGGCATGACATTGCACTGTGTTGTTAAGGCCGATGCTGGCCTCGGGTAATTTCAGTTCCTGTATTGATGCAAAGAGGTGTTGTTAAATCAAGAAGAGGAGCAAACAGTTTTTAATTATAATTGATTGTTATTTATTTTACTTTTTATGACTGATTATTTATTGGAAGTGGTCTATGGACGCTGAAAGGACGCAGGAAATAAACTCCAGACTTTTGGAAAAGACCGGACATTGTCTTTCTGAGTACACGTTAGAAACAATAATCCAAATTAGCAACCAGTAGCGGCTAAGTATAGGACGTAGTCACTACACGTAGTATCAGAAGAGACACTGTGCAGACAGAAATGCACACCACCAAACTTCCCTTCACAACAGCATATTATTAGCTGCTAAACAATGAAACAATTAAATGAAGTAGTTAAAACCTAAAAGCAAAAGTACACTAAAGACCAAATGCCCTTGAAACAACAGTAACTATTGCAGCTTTCCTTAAACCCTCACACAGGACTGCAGCAGGATTTTAAACATTTATTCAGGATGAACAGAAATATACTGAAGGCAACTGGTAATGTAAATAATTCTACTGTTCAAGTATCTGCAGGTAAGACAAGGTCTACTACTAAGTATTTTGTCTGTTTTTAAAAAAATGCCTGGTCACCCTTCCAGTCCAGCTGCTTATAGTTGATCAAATGGAGAAGGTATCGAGAAAACTGTGAACATTTTTATGACAGCCTGTATGAAATTAAAATATATTTTCTGTAGGTCTGAACACACTGAGTCTGTAGGTCACAGTGTGTTAATTTAAGTATAGTGTTCAAATATCTGATAACTGTCTCTCTGTCAGACATTCATCAATGATCACAGGTGGGACAGTTCAGGAACCAGGGGATACTGGATTGGCCTGAAAGCTGAAGATGAGAAATGGAAGTGGGTCGATAGAAGTGATCTGACTGAAAAGTAAGAGACACATTCATGAACATTTTGAACCATAAAATCAATCAGCTTCTGTAGGTCCTTTTTGTCTGGGCGTGTTCACCCAAATAATAATCAAAAACACATAACAAGGAATCAGTAAACTGTCATATTAATGATTACAAAATATGAAAAATAAAAATGACAAAAATCAGAATAAAGAAGAAAAATATTAAACTAATAAAATTCAAGAATTTGTTTCCCTTTCCTGGATAAGGACCTTCCTCTGGTGATTACCCCGGTGAAGGATCCTAGACTGTACAAAATTAATTAGTCTCACTAATAAAATTAGTCTCACAATTTAGATTACAATATTTCAGAATTAGCTGATTAGAAGTTTTAATGATTGTCTTAAATTTAGTTTTAGATCTTTAAAGAGACGTACCAAGGTGTTGCCGGAGAAATTGTCCAAGCTCTGCAGATGCAAGAAAAACCTCTCCTCTAACAATCTCTCCGTCCTCATTTTATACTCCATCTGCTCAATGACATCTTGACTTCTACGTCTAAACTGTCATTTCACATCCGAGTTCCCGGTTCTCTCCGCACTACCAAAGTTCAGAATAATATGTTACTAATTTAAGATCCCCCCTGAAAACATTACTTCCCCAATGTCATGCAAACCCTCTCACTTCTCTAAACCCTTGACAGTTCATGGTGTTTTCAAAGAACTCAAAGGTGAAACAGAGGTCAGACATAGCAACACCCTTTTGTTGGTTCTCTTTACATAGATATTCCTCTAAGTACACATATATAACAGTCATGGTAATAAGGTGATTACATTAAACATTGCAAAGTTCCACTCCCAGAGTGGTTTCCCAACTTCCAAGAAGGCCTTACTGAGGCCTTCTCTGTGCACATAACTTACACAGGTCAACTTCTGCTTTCTTGTTACAATTTGCATATCTTCCATTAAATGTTATACATTAGCTTTAGATTATTTATGCTTCCCCTTACAACCCGCAATGTTGGTGACAAAAACGACTGCAAAACATGTTAGACCCAATAACTTGAACAAGCAGTCCTGTGATGCACGTGGGCCTTCTTTATTACCCACACCTCCATCTAAACATTATGTTCTTCCCTCAGCTCCTGCATACAACAACAACCTCCTGCCTGTCGAGAGCAGAGGATGGGAATCAGTGAGCTGTGGTGAAACAATGGATCTGCAAAAAGAAGGCTTTATCTGTTTAAACAAAGCAGTCATAAGGTTACTGGGTGTAAATAATTATTACATGTAAGATAATATCAACTGCCTCATAAATTTTAAACTTTATTTTCAGTATCACTGGTGAAACTGTTCCCCCGTGACTGCAAGACATTTGCCTACAACATAGTTTGTCTAGCTTTAACACTCAAATCCCTAATTTATGGTTTACATTTCTGTTTTTGAACATATAAGAAACTTCAAACAAATTCAAATTTAGTGAGTTTCACAGGGGTTTATTGGTGTATTTGTTTTTACTTTGGACAGAGCCAGGCCAAGGGTTTCAACAACGTCCCATCTCCAGCTCCGCACCTAGACATACATAGACATATGTCTGATCAGCCCATATAGTGACTGCCTTGCTCAGGGACTTTTGCCCTGTGTCTTGAGAAAATCATTCAGTCATTGCAAGCATATTTTATAAATACTGTAATCGTATATAAAAGAGTATGTGACTTTCCCCCTTACACTCCTCTCACCCAGTGCATGATGGGAAAGGCTTCAGCCCCCTTAACCCTGCAAAGGATGATCAGGTGTGGAAAATGTATTTTTTCTATCCTTGGTTTTTCTCTATAAAAGCGGCCAACAGTGTTCTCCAGTGGGAGACAATTGATCTGCTGGCCCAGCTCTTCTTTCTCCGTCTTCAAGCCCTCCAAGTGCCCCTGCCAAAACAGGAAGTGAAACAGGAAAAGGAAGCAGTTAAAAAGGTGTGAGAAAGCATTCTCACAGTAAAGTCTAGTGGGTAAAAATAAATATTCTCTATGCTGTTGTCAGTCATGTTATGTGGGTTGATCCAATGTTAAGAGAAGATGGTCTTTATTCTAACTATACTGATGTAAAGACGGATTTTGCTGAAAATAACAATAATGCTGTTGTAATACAGTTGAACAAGTCAATACTTTAGTTTTGACATGTCACATGTTGTTTTATTATTAGACCTGCAAACTTTTACAGTCCACGCAACCTTGTTGCTACTCATGCAGCACCACAGTGTGCGAAAGCAGCATTGTCCTAAAAGTGCTTAAGTGGTCTTTTGTTATGGCCAGCCTAAGGCACACCTGTACAATACCGATCAACATCTTGATATGCCACATCTGTGAGGTGGATGGATTATCTCGGAAAAGGAGAAGTGCTCACTAACACAGTTTTTGACAGATTTGTGAACAATATTTGAGAGAAATAGGCCTTTTGTGTACATAGGGAAAGTCTTAGTTCTTTGGGTTTAGCTCATGATGAATGGGGGTAAAAACAAAATTGATGCGCTTATAATTTTGAAAAGTGTATGTGCAAGTGAAGTATTCAATTTTGGCATAGGCGGCTTTCATAACTCAGCATGGCCTTAATGAAGAATCACGTTTTAAATCTTCTGATAGAGGCACTAAACAAAAAAGCAAAATAAAACCTGTAAGTTCTGTTTTAATTACTTTTTCATCAAAAGGCAGTATGTCCAAGTTTTAGTGTTCCCCAAAGTTTAGTGTTGTGAATACTGTTTCACAGGCCCACAGTTTCACAAACTAAAGCAAAGATTCTGAGCAGCTTAAGTATAAGACTATAGCAGCTTCCCATAACACATAACATTGAAACCAGAAATATTGTACCTAACTACTCAAGCAGTGAATAGATATTCACCAGCTGTGTAATACTTGTGCTCAAATATCTGCTCTCCTGCTCTAAAGGGATAAAAGCAAGCAAAGACAAAGAAATATTACTTAGTTCAGGATCTTTATGTTTTACTTCCTCTTTCAAAGCAGCCTTGAACTTACCTTAAAATTAATTTGTATTCTAGTAACTTTACATCCAAACTGAAAATCAAACCTTTCATTTGGGAGATACTTAATTCAAAGAAACATGTTCATTAAGGGGAAATGTTGGCCTATAAAAAAATACTCTACTCATTAACAATCATCATCTGGAGACCATGAAAATCCATTCCAGTAGCATTGAGGACATCAGCTACTAAGATATCTTGCCCTGGACTAGGATGGCGGGTGGATTTTCTTTCCTTATGTTCTTATATGCAAAGTTATACTAACAACTTTCAGTGTGAAACTATAAGCATATGTTCCGGACACTACTTGCCACACAGAGAAGTTGCATCAGTCAAGTGTCAAAATGAGGATGCTCTGTGTTTTAATAACTTTCTGTCAGAGAGAGCTCAACAGAAGGACGGTAGAGATGGCAAAGGAGGAGGTCAGCTACGCTTCAGTTGTATTCAAAACTAAGAAGGATTCCCCAGAAGGTAAGTTCAGTTTTTTTAAATTTTATTTTATTTTTAATTCAAGAAAAGATCTTGAAACGCACCATCTCATTGATATGGATCAGATACTGTTTAGACATCAATCTGCATGGGCCCCAACACAGCCCAGTCTGCAAGTGTATGGCTGGATCTGTGTGTGATTGTCCTAATCATGTGATTTCTTGCACTGGTATTTTCTGCAGTAAAACTGGATAGAAAATACAATTGGACTGATCAGAACATGAAATAATATTAAATCCGTTTCCCTGTAAGTTTGTTGTGCAACAATAATTATTATGTGGGCAAAAAAAGTTCACGTGTCTGGAGAAAAATTCAGTAGCATGACAATGAAAATGATGTTTTGTAAACTGTGGCTGTTTGTGGTGAACTGTTCTCTATTTCTGATTATGTCATCTGAATTGAGAAATTTACATTTGAAACATTTGAAAAAATCACAAGACAGGTTTTCTAACAGTGACTACCCAAGGTGTGTACCGCTAGAGATAGGAAGACAATCTGAATACGAGTACTGGCGTGCTGGACCGGGGCTGATAACAGGCGGGGGATTAGACAGACAGGCACAAAAGGATCGGTGAAAAGATCTATTCTGTAGAAATTAGTTTTAATTCTAAAACAGATACTGGGACAGTCACAATAATTTAATATTAAAATAAGCCTCCGAAAGCCTTTACAATTTAGACACTTTACAGTAATTAACCACAATATTGTGTTCTTCAACCTGTCAGCTAATAAAGAGGAGGAAACTGTGTACAGTGAGGTGAAGGAGCGAAGCACAATAACCGAAAGCACTGCTGACACAAACGGTAAGTTGTAAAGAAAAATGTACACAACATTCCAGTTTTTAATGTATTCAAGAATATTTCTAGTAATAGTACTATTAATACTACAAATAGTACCTCCACTTTATCGTTATAACAACCATTAAAAGGGAACTAAAAAGGGGAGTTATGAGAACTGTGAAAACAGTAGGAGCAAGACGAGTGCTTCAACTGCAACATTTATTTTACAGCCAGTAATAGCCACAAAAAGGACTCTTCTTAAAGACTAGGTTCAGACATTTTAAAGTCCATCATGAAGCAAAAGTCAGGTGCCCATGTGAATATTGAAATATGTTGTGCTTCCTGTAATCATTCCTCCTGTTTGTACTGACCATTAAGATATCCCTTTGTAATGCGCTTTGAATTTTAAAGATGGGAGACAAAATGTTTTTGTTCTGTGTAGAAATGTATTCCCAGGTTTATCTGAAGCTAATATGAGCCTAACAGTCTGAATTAGTCAAATGAAACTTTACTGTCATTTACTTACTGACTCTTGAGTGTAAAAAAGATTTTTTTGTAGTAAAAATACTGTAACTTTGAAAGTTACTCTCTTGACATCGTTAACTTGGATTGCTAAAGCCTTATATTTATATTTAGCCTCTTTTCCACTGCATGGTACCAGCTCGACTTGCCTCAACTTGCCTTCTTTTGTTTTTCCATTGGGGAAAATTTTATTTCTTATCACCGCCGATGTTCCAAGCGAGCTGAGGCGACACTAAAATGTGATGTGAAAGCACAGCAGACTCCTGATTGAATCATCACTATGCGTGCCTGACAGATGCCAGCAACAGAGGCTGTTTCTCAATCTGCGTTCTTTTCTGTACTTGTGTTCTTGTGGACTTGTGAAACGTCATCATTCGAAGGAGGTTAACCCTGTCTCCTAGCGCGACGTGCGCAGCTGTAGGGTTAACCGATCGACATGCATATAATCAATAACTTAGGTTTAGGCACACACTCGGTGGTGGTTGTGGTAAGGGTAATTGGCTTCGGAGGGCCGTAAAGAGCTAGCCAATCAGCTAGCTGGCAGTATCAAAGTAAACAAGGTTCCTGGAATTGCTGTTCCGGTCCTGGGATTGTGGTCCTGAAACTGCAGCCTCCGGTACTGCAGCTACATGCTACTCGCCAGATCTCCCAGAATGCATTTCGCAGCCAAAAAGCGAAAATGTCGGAGGAGAACACTTTCAACTGTAAATTATAATACTGCTGTTCTTGTGTAACATAGTAGTTTTAAGAGTTTTTTATGCGAAAATATAGTTGTCAAAACTCCAAATATGTGGTTGAATTCTCACGACAGAGCTAATTTAAAAAAATTCTACGATGTTTTTGGAGATGCCCACTAACGGGTCCGCTGCTGTTCCAATTGCGGAATGACTGACTGCGTGCTCCCGTTCCTGGGAGTTACTCCCCAGCCGAACTTTCCAAGTCTGAGCTTTAAAGTACAGACGTCCGAACTTGGCGAACTCGGAATAGAGAAACAGCCAGAATGTTTTATTTTTTACAAAAGCTCCGAAAGTGGCGGCGTAGGAAGCCTGCGTTAACCCGCAGGATGAGCTTGCAAGGCCGACAGAGCCCTCTGGTCCCATGGTCACACAGACCACTGCAGCAGCAACGGTAGAGGAAAACACAACTGTAAGGTTTTCATACCGCTTATCTGTCATTCTAAGTAATTTAATTAAAAACTTAAATCAAGCTGTATGTGGGTCGCTGGTGTGTGTGGCATTGAAAATTATGCCGTGGCAGTTGTGTGTGGCGTTGCTATAACGACTAGCTAGATTGAGGAGTACTATCTCTGGGTACTATCTGCAATGGAAAATGGAGGACGTCGGGACAAAACAGAGTTGAGTCGAGGCAAGTTGAGCTGGTACTGGTAATGGCATTTGTTGTTTACTCTCAGCAGGACTCTTGCCAGACAAGATAACAAACAGCAGAGGTCGCCGCTATCAGCAGGTGGCTTGTTGTTTGGGGATTCTTTGTTTCATTTTGCTGTTGGGCATCATAGCAGTCTGTGTCTACAGTAAGTATACAAAACAGGTAGTCTATTATATTACCTCAGACTTGAGACACACCTGGAAGAATAATAGCACCCATTTTCTTCTGTAATCATACTAAAGCATTGTAAACCATTCCTCAGAAGCTGTTAGTGTTAACCCTTACCCTTACCCATCACCGGGGCCTAAATCTATGTCAGTGATTGTCGACCAACTAACCCTACAGTCAGGGGCCTAGCAAAATAGACGTGTAGGTAAATGTAAATGCTCTGTATTTGTATAGCGCCTTTCTAGTCTTTGCGACCACTCAAAGCGGTTTTACACCATAATACATTCACCATTCACACACATTCATACACTGGTGGAAAAGCCACTAGGGGCAATTTGGGGTTCAGTATCTCTCCCAAGGACACTTTTACATGCAGCCTGGAGGAGCCGGGGATTGAGCATCCGACCCTCTAATTAACAGGCAACCTGCTCTACCTCCTGAGCCACAGCCGCCCATATGAATAAAAGCGATTAAAGGATGAGTCAATTGATATTCTATTTTTTTTTATGTCATTATATCCGATGATCAACATAAGGCAAGGCAAGTTTATTTGTATAGCACATTTCAACAACAATGTAATTTAAAGTACTTTACATAAAATATAAAAACAACAGGGAAATGCAAAAAGTTTTAAAATTAAATAGAAAATAAAAACAGGCAGATTTCTCACTATTGCTTATTTTACTCCTTTGATTCCCCATCTCCCACTCTATTCCCCGTTTTCTTTTTTACACTTAGGGACTCTGACCCTAAGGGGACTCTAACCCTTCCTTAGACACAGCCGTCACTGTAAATCCAGATTGTCCACGATCAGACCCAAACCAACACTGAATTGATCCTACGGACTAGTATATCCGTGTGTCAAATCTGACATCTCATTGCTCTGTGCCTTAGAGCTCCAAAGTTGTCTATGAACTTAAAAACATTTCAGTGAGCCATACTGTTGCACTGGCTGACATGTTCCTCCACAACAATGGACACAGCCACTGTCGATTTTAGGTCAGTCCCACAGACACAGTCCTGCTGCCATACAGGCCTACTACTGCACAAACAAAAAATTACTAACAAATATTTAAATATATATTATTTACTGTTTTATTACTTATTACTTAAAATTACACTGTGTAGCTGTTTTAGGCAATGTCAGATATTTAACGGTTCAGTAGGAACCAAAGGGCTTAGGATGTCAGATAACATCTATTCTTTTTAGGGGATTTGTTGATGTCATATATTAAAGAAAAATAAGCGCCTACAAATCCCATAAGTCCAGAACACCTGAAGTTAAACAAAGCTTCCAAAAATGGGAAAGTGACACAGACAAAATTGCACCATAACTATCACTCAATAAGCTAATTTCCCATTTGCAGTTGCACAACAATCTGACTGTACAGTTGCACAATGTGACGCAAGCCTATACTGTCTTAAAAAGTAAGATCACAAACCTGTCTGCAGAAAACCAGGAGCTGAAGGCACAGAACCAGCAGCTGAAGACACAGAACCAGGAGCTGGAGACACAGAGGAAAAACTTAACTGAACAAATACAAAACAACTGGAATGAGTTCAACATCAGTCAAGCTCAGTGGAGCATAGATGCCTACTGCCCAAAAGAAAAACAAAGTATGTTCAGATTCCAGTAATAAGGTTCAAAAATAACCAAAAATATTAATAATATCACTATGCAGTCATGTTGTTTATTGGTTGATCTCTGTTGTTTCAGATAGACAGTGTAAAGCTTGTCAGAAAGGCTGGATCCACTCTGAATCCAGCTGCTATGCGATTAATGACGCTGGTGATTCTGATCGGAAAACCTGGGAAGAAGCTCAAGAAGACTGCAGAGGAAAGATTTCAGATCTGGTTGTCAAATTTGATCAAACCGAGAAGGTAATGAGAAAATTGTGAACATTTTTATGACAGCCTGTATGAAATTAAAATGTATTTTCTGAGTCTGTGGGCCACAGTGTGTTTATTAAACTACAGAGTTTAAATATCTGATAACTGTCTCTCTGTTGTCAGACGTTCATCAAAAAACAAAAAAATCTTTTTGATCGTGATCAAAGTTACTTTCGGTTGATGAAAGGTGAACTGCAGCAGTGTGAGAAAATGTTGCAGATCAAGAGTGTGGCTTAAAATCATGAAAGTAAGGCACCATTAACTCAGCATTCACCACTAACCAAACAACTGTCACAACTTTGAAGCAGCACTAAAAACCATTCTTTCTCATAAAGAAAGTTCAGAATTTACAAAAAGATATGATCCCTCAGGAATATTCTGATCTATCTTTTAAGACAATTAAAGATACAATTATGCTCTATAAATCATGTAAATTTAAATTTGACAGAGTAAGTCTTACTACGGTAGAAAATACATTAAAGCTAATGAAACATAAACC
>JAPMOB010210669.1:14615-24661 GCA_029875015.1 Lepomis gibbosus | reverse complement strand
TGACATTGCTGAGCCTCCGGTGACAGATTCACAGATAGTAAAGTTACTGGAAAGCAACAGGCGAGCTAACGATGTAGCACGTCGGCTAAATGCAGTAAATGCACCGTGATCATGTAAGAGCGTGGATTAGTTCAACCTGCAGCTGATAAAACTATTACTGTACCTGAGTTTCCACCATGTTGTGTGAAGCTGGCTCCCCACCTGTCTATAGCCGCTCTCACTTTGCCTTTTTTCGCGAGTACTGTGCCGATATGCCGGTGTCTTGCTGCGCTGAATGAAGTAACGTTACGGCGCCGGTGTTGATCTGCCTCTGAGACAGGAACGTTGAAGTAACCGAGCCTGAACACGTCCGTGTGAAAAGCCAAGGCCTGCATTCTGTTGTTCCTGAGTTTATCGCAGGATTTCTGTATGAAAGCGGCTGTGTTTCGGATTGTTCTAGCTCATGAGTTCAAGCGAGCACGCGTACGGGTACACACCTGGTTGCAATCTTAAAACGGCACCGTTGGTGGCCGCTGGAAACTACATAATGCCCCTTTAACTATTGACTTTTACTAAAACTGAAGGATCTTTGTCAACAGACCATAAATTCAAATAAAATTGTGTATTTACTGTAACTTATTGACATTTTAATCTTTCAAATTTGATTTTTAGATACTATTCCAGGAAAGCCCAAGCCATAAAAAGTGGGCATTGAACTCGTCTGTTCCGATATCAGCAGGCTCTGCAAAGCAAATTTATGTTTTCTCTTTAAAGAAATAATTCGATATTGTGGAAAATACACTTGCTTTCTTGCTGAGAGTTAGATGAGAAGATTAATATCACTCTCATATCTGGTTGTTCAATGATGCTACAGCCAGCAGCCAGTCAGCCTTAGCTTAGCATAAAGACTGGAAATAGGGTCAAACTGCTAGCCTGGCTCTGTGAAAAGGTAACAAAATTATCCTGAAAGCTCGCTAATTAACACAATATATTTCATTTGTTCAATGGATACAAAAATCGCAATGTTATGTTTGGTTTTACAGGATGCTATTTGTGGGACTATTTCTTGGCTGGAAGCAGTGACTTCCACTAGTTGCCTAACAATCTCAAAGTCACTTTTGATGGACAAATTTTGTAACCTTTGAACAGAGCCATGCTAGCTGTTTTCGCCTGCAGCTAAAGATTGTGCGTAGATGCATTGAAAGATTGTGCGTATTGACAATTCATCTAAAATTCATCTAAAATATTACACAAGATCAGTTTGCTATTGCAGTGAGCATGAACAGCTTTTTTTCTTTAGTTGAGAAACTGATGAGCATCCCGCAATGGGACACAGCTGACATTCTGTGTGTATTAGCCTCATGCAGCGCCAGCACAAGGGCAAACACCCGAGCCCTGCAACGGCCCAGCGCATAGTTTGGACACGGGCCCATGGAGCCTTGGTGAGAGGGGGGTGATACTGTCACCACTGCAAGCTGGACCGAAAAGAGCTCAAAATAAGCCTGTGTTTGGGGGGGTGAACACGAGCGTTATGTGTGCTTGCTATGCAAAAAAACTAAGGAAGGAAATCAGAGCGAGATGTGGTTACATATGTGAAGGTAGGTGTGCTGATGTGTGAGAGGGGGGTGACGGGAGCTGCACACTGTCACCACTGCAAGCCAGACCTACAAGAGATCAACACAGGTCTGTGTGAGAGTATGAGTGCCTGTGTGTATGGTGAGTGTCTCTAAATCAAGCTATGAAGCTATTTATTTGCATCCCAGAATCAAGCCAATTCAGTTTCTGATGTTTTAATATTGGTAAAGCAAGCAAAATCTACCTGTCTGGGGCCCTAATAGGCCCTATTTCTCCCTTTTCCTACATCCCTCCATCTTTCTCCTTATCTTGCCCGAAAACCTCCCCCCATGGCCCTCTCCATACAGTTTGTGCAGATGGTGCAGAGCTCCTGTCGGGCGAGCCTGTTGATCGCCCTTAGGGCCGCTGCCTTCCCACTGCTCACTCTTCTCATGCACCAGCCAGTTGTGTTTTTGCTGCAGTCCAAAAGGGTAAAAGCCCCCGCCTCACACACACATACATGCAGTCTTTGTCAAAAAAGCCTCAGTAGAGGGGAACAAGAGGAACCAAAACAAAATTGGGCTCAGGCCCATGTCAGAGACGATCCCCACCAACAAGCTCCACATGGCAGATGGATGCAACGGGCCAACAAAAGCTTCATTCGACATGAGTTATAGTCCAAGCCAAATCAAAGGGTGTTTCAAAATCCAATCTCCTCTGCCAAAGACAGAGTTAAGGCCCAATTTGTGAAACAAACAAATGGATGGTACACTGCAAATAAAAGGTCGTGCTTTCTGTTTTCTCATTGCACATTCACTTCTTGTCATAAAACATGCACAACAAAGATCAACTACATCTCAAAATCATTTTTAAAAAAAACAGCGACACAGACAAAATCTGTATATTTTGCTGAGAACAGCTATAATCAGCTTTGCAGAGAGGGAACACTGTCCTTTTTTTAAAAAACAAAGCATCGGGTTGAAATTTATACAATATTTTGGCTTTCCTTCAAAAGCCAATTATTTCTCACAGCGGATTCACAGCGCAGCCTAGAAGACATGAGGAGCTTATCTTGTAATGGGTTGCCAGAATGCCAAGCGGAAGCCAATATTTATCATGTTGTGCGGTAATTGGATCCACAAAATGGCTATTGACCTAGCTACATTTCAAGAGAAATGCCTCTTCCAGTAAACTGTTTATCACAGCGCTTAAGACATATCACTCGAGGAGCTGTAGCTAATCAGTTGATGATCCTTCCAGAACTTGTTAACATTCATGTGGAAAGTAATGAAGGGCAAAAAGAGAAAAATGGGGAGGTATAGGAGAAAGGGAACAAACAATAAAGAAGGTTTTAGTGAGAAATGCAGTTGACAATACCGCAATGTGGTGTGGCCCGGTACCGAAACTTCTGAGTCTAAAATTGTGATCACTGACATCAACAGAAGTGACATCTCACCTGTTTACTCTTGGGGTACAGAGGGATCTGAAGCAGTCTGTCTGCAGTCTGTTGCAGAAAGTGCGGGTCTAGCACTCGGATTTTACTGAAGTCACCCAACCAGATTTGGGGTGGAGGCTTCCAAAAGCCTTTCCTGACCTGTAATGCAACCATTAACACAGAGAACGATAAGACAGGATGCTGTGAAACTGAAAGGAACAAAAGGACAGGAAAAAGATTACAAGACTGCTATTTCTGGCTGGTACACTGAGTTAATTTACACAAACAGATGCAGTTGAACATTCGACTCCTTTATGTCTGGAGGCAACTGAACTGATGTGCAAATTAGCAGGTAATGACCCTGCAACTATTAGCAGTAGAAGGCCGGAGGTGCCGAGGGCAACAGAGTGAAGGATGTCTGCAATGGAAACTACATTTAACTCTGAAGGGTACTGCCATTACTGAAGTCGAACCTTTTAAGTATTTGTTTCTGGTATGGATCGCTGGCAAGGGCTGAAAAAGAAGCTAAATGGAGTGTGTTTATGTGAGGCAGAAACGGAGAGAAATGAAGTAAGAGAGTGAGATGAGAGTGTGTGTGTGTGAGAGAGTGTATTCTCACACATATCCTGTACCCTCTTCTCATTATAGAGGATCTCTTTGAGCCACCGCAGATCTTGAAGCTTAAAAGGCACCAGGACCATTAGCGTGCCGGGCTCGTTGTGCAGTCCAGGATTGTAAGAGGCCGACTCGGGGTAGAAAAACCTCATGGTGGTCTTGTTCCCTACATCCTCCTCATAGCCTCTCACTGGGGCATCATTCAACCTGAGGCAGGGACATATTACATCAAGGAAAATTTGTTTGATTTCCAGAAATTCATTCTAAACAAAAGGAGTTTTGTTTTTTTTATCAACTCAATATAGGGTGTGTACTATTAAATCAACATGTCTTTTGTAATCGCATCCTGATGTTACAGCAAAAATAAAGGCAATTTAAAAATGTTGCCTGCAAATAGGACAACTAACTCACACCAGTGCTTAAAATGTGCTATATATTAGCTTCAACACATTCTTGACACATCTTCTAAAAACAACATCATAGCTCATTTCCTTGCCAAAATAACCTAGCACAGTAGCACAGACTGAGAGCTTGTTTGGTTAAGTGATTAATCTGCACTTTGGAAACATAAGACTAAGGGTGTATCTGTGACAGAAAAACCCTGATGACGTCAGAATCTCAGGCATGCACTGAATTCTGAATGTCTATCACCTAACTCTACTTGGCCAGGGAATGATTAGCTTCTGAGAAGGGAGGGAGATGTGTGAGGAAGAGGAGGAGGGGGGGGGCAGACGAGGGAAGAAAAATGCATTGTGGCCAGGCCAAATTCTGGCTGTTTGAAAGAGGCTTATAAAAACTCAGAATGCACATGTTCATTCCAACGCTGTAAAGTCAGATTTGCAAACTGCCTTTGACCCTGATAAAATGCTTTCTTTTCTCTTTAAAAGAACTTCACTTGACCCAAAAGTTTGCTAATTGCTGAGAGGACGGCTCTATGTCAGGGTCAGACGGTCACACAGTCGATAATGGATAATGTCCATTATCAGTCTACAGCCAAGTGAATCTATATCCTGCTTTCAGTGGCGGGGAAAATCACCACATTCCCTTTTTAAAGGTCATTTAGCAAGGATCATTCTGTTCCTAATTTGTCTGCCGTAACAATCTTGAAACAAGAAGGTGGTTATGAAGAGTCTTCGGGTTAAAAAATTGGATTATAATTGTTGATGGGGCACAGTTTGTATGATATGAAAATATAGTACAGTTGCTTCCTAAAAATGCATAGTCTCAAGTGGAATCAAAAAGCAGCAAAGCGATTTTGCAAAAAGTCATGTTTACCAGAATTCATTCCACTTCTTGATGTACAATATGTCACCAAATTTTGTACAGCCCTTCACAAGGGCAGGACAGATAAGGTTGTCAAGTTTTGTGTTGATCAGCCTTTGCAAGCCAGAGATATGTTATACTTTGTGTTTTTAGCATTTTCGCAAATATTTGTTAGTTTGTAATTTGTCCGATCAAAATTCTCTCTACAAACTTTCTTGGGCTTGGTCCAGAGACCTTGCTTATAGCGCCCCCTAGAGGTAGAAGTGTGCGGATTTTCTCACCTGCCGTCGTCCAATGGGCCTGAACCTACCCTGTGAGTTTCGCGTCCCTAGCACTTACCGTCTAGGCCCCAGTATCGGAATTAGGCAAAAATGTACAGAAGAATAAAAATAAAAACGAGAACGATTACAATAGGGTTCCCAGTTCCCACTCGGGCTTGGACCCCTAATAACTGAATGTGATTGTACTGATAACAATACTTTCAAAAGGTGCTTTCCTTTGTGCTTACCGAATGACCACGTCATATTTGTTGATGATACTTCCCAAGGAGCTGTTTTTAATAGCAAAGCCATTGCCTATGACTACACAGGTTCTGCATTCAAGGCTGTGGAGAAAGAAAACCACCACACACACACACGTTCAAATGTGACACGTTCATGTTTACCCACGCCTCCCACATGCCCTGGTAGGAGTGTTGTCAAGGTTTGTACAGTTAGAAACAAAGTTCTACCCTCTCTAGACACATAGGTAACTTATTCATTACTAGAGCAATAGCACCCAAGGGTGCATTTTTGACTATTATGAGGAACAATTATGTAGCTATAATAATAAATTAGCATAAAGCTAAAGCATAAGTAATCAAGTCATGTAGGACTAAAGACGTTTTAAAGTACTAAAGTATTAAATAATTATTGACATTCTTGAATTTAGAGTATTTAACAATTACTTCTGGGGTAAATCAAAACCTGTGTTCCAGGAATAACAGGTTGCGCTTTAGTATCATGTTCCAGGTTGGCTAAAATGTACTCGCACTTACTTTTCAATGTCGGCTGGCACCTGATAATTTGAAGTCACAGCAAGAACTTTCATTAGTAGTTGCTCTGGGGGTGGAGGTGGAATGGGGGAGAAAAGGAGGAATTGAAAAGGTGTGATTCTTTGAAAACTTATAATACAGATGTGCACATAGAAAAGACTGCTGTGTGGAGTTTTATCTGTATTAAGAGGGAAATATACCACATGCTATAAAGCTAATTTCCTGAATATGATAAGATACATGGTCAAGGTCCACAACGGTTTATAATTGTTTAATCTTTGACATTATGACAGTATAATCATAGATCTCTTGTGGGTAAAAACACACACATAAAGCAAACAGTAATAAAAAACTGTGAGATGTGTTCAGCAGATTGAAAAGAAACAGCATTGGATAATGTAACATACCACTGCCCTTAATGCCATAAGGTAATGCTTGCTTTGACAGATGCTCCTGCCAGAAGAAATCCTTCAATTTCAGAAAGAGATGCGTCCGTCTACTAATGCTGCATGAAAAATGTCAGAGCAGGAATTACAACATTATACTGCAGTGCACAGGGTTTCATGATACAGATGAATAATATTACCGGGATATTTGTGGCTAAGAGAGCTAGGATTAAGAAAACTACTTTTTGGCTATAACAACTATAAAACCACACAATGGACAATAGCAACTGTGTTGCCAGACAGTATAGTCCTCATATTGGCACATGGAATCACTTGGTGTGCTTGATGGATGCCTTAACTTTCCCAAATGTTCTGGTATCTATTAAGCAGGTAAACCAGACTCATTATGGACAAACCATCCATTAACATGATTTCATTCAATAGCAATTTACCTCATTAAAATCCTCTGTAGGCATTTCTTGGCCGAAGGGAGGGAAAAGAAAACAATAACCTTCACAGAGCCAGTGCAGTGAGACAAATGTGGCAAGTTGTAATATGTGAAACTGTTGCTTTTCTGTGTTCGCTGGCTTCAGACTCCAGCTGCTAACGACCTACTGTCTTTGACAGTGAAGCTTTCAAACATTTATTACCCTCATGTGCCAGCTAGCTCTTTGCAGGAGATCAGGATAAATCTCTGGGGAGGGGGCTAATTAGAGAAATGTCACTGTGATAGCCTGGAAGGCCTCCCTGTGACTGTCATGGCTGATGTGAAAATCCAAGAGCAACCAGCCGGCAACATGATGTGAGAATGCAAATCATGTTTTTTACAGGGGTAAACACAGCAAACATGAATCTTGATTGTTTATAAGGTCAAAGGGTGTGAAGTGGAAGGTCTTCTGAGCTGATGAAATAAACAGAGACTTCGGAGGAGGTTGGGACAAAACCACTATTTTGTAACAGTATAGAGCACACAGAAAGTTTAACAGTGTATATACACAGCTCAATCAACTGGTAATAGATCAAGAAAATACATGAGGGGGGGCTCAGGCCTGTGAAACAATGAAGCTGAGGACAAACAAGCTATTGTTTGGCTCCAAAGAAATGCAGGATATTGTTTAAGTCCACATTGAGTTTTACACTCTCTTACACTTACTGTAATCATGGTTCAAATGGAAAATCACTTTTTAAAATGAGTCCTGTTCTCTCTCACTTAAATGTTTAAAACTTTTCCTTCATGCCTTTAGTCCTAAAATTTCCAAGTAGCTGGCACCTTGTGTTCAAATGAAAATGTTGGCATACCTTTCTCCCTTAATAGGCCATCCAGTCCTTCCAGTTAGTAAAAAAAAAAAAACACAGACATGGCATTACTCACTTAAAGTTAAGGCTCTCCCACTTCTTCTGGGCTAGCCAGCCACCACACAATGATTTGCTACTGTTCAGAGTTGTGCTGGGGCCACTGTAGCTGAAAGACAGAAAATCATTGCTGAAGCCATAAAAAGACAGTGTGCCAGTAACTGGGCCCAGAAAACTCAAAAAGTGCAAGAATGGGCATATGTGAGGGCCTAAACTGACCAGCAGCTCAGAAGGATCAGAATGTGGGCGGTCGTCTTCACTTTTAGTGACTCAGCACTGCACAGACCTCATAAGTGTACTTACTGTTTTTAACCCGAAATAGGCTTTTCTGTTATTGCGTGACCTCAATACCAGAACAACCGAGAAAGAAAGAAGAAAGAAATGGTTGTGTTAGCGTGTGTGTAATTACCTCTCAAGTATGGCATAGGTAAGGTAGTATGCGACCAATGAGATGACGAAAAGGAGAAATGGGAGAAGCCTAAGGCACCATGCTGAAGTCGAAAGACAAAAACAGAGGCAAACACACAAGGCTTAAATAAAAACAGATTATCAAGTACAACAACACATGCTGGCTTTAGAGTTCTGACACCTTAAAGTGAGAAAATGATGCTGCAGTGGCTGATCCTGTGACGTTATAATCTATTGCTTTTAATCAACCACAAATTTTGAGAAGTGGTACTGCTCAAGACTTAGCACCTCATTTACAGTTTTTTACAACCGCTAACATAATTTTATCTATTCTGTACTCACATATTCAAAACACGATTAACCCAACATCGGCTTGTTGATAGAATACCATTAACAAAATTCATGTCGTTTTCACAGAATATGCAGTCAATTAATCCATTTTTTCTAAAAAAAAAAAAAAAAGAAAAAGTTTTTCTTTATGTACAAGCTTACCCAATACCAAAACTATGGATGTCTATTTGTGTTATTTACAAATGCTAGCACACAACATGTCAGAAATGAAGAAATCAAAACATTAATGTATAAAGCCTCTACTTTTGTTACAATGGCAGCTCAAAATCTGTATAAAAAGAGCTGATGAGTATTTCTGAACAAACAAGTCATTTAAACACTGAGAAACAGCTGATTAATTATAATTTGGGTAAAACAGATCAACCACAGCTACGGTAATTCCAACTTTAACCAGAGACATATACAGGTGTTGAAGTTCTTTCATTTACATACACTAAAAGTTCCTGGAGATGACTTTATCCAATATGGATAGAGAACAACACAGAAGAGGAAGAGGAGAGAAAGAAAGAATAATCTCAGAAAAAGGAGAAGAATAGTTGGGTCAGGGACAGGAAGAGGGCCACAGAGAGGAGAAGCTGGACCAGGGTACGTGTTTCTATTGAGGTGCATAGAGAGAGAGAGAACATTAGATGTGGATGAGAACATGTGGCCAAATGCTGAAGATCATATGGATTAGAAAAGGACTGCGCATTTTTGATTCTTTTTGCATTGTTTTGTTTCAATGTAATTGTGAATTTACATTTACTCATTTGGCAGTAGGGCTGATGCTTAATTGCATTTGCGATATTATCACAATGTGATAAAACGAGATTTTCTAATCGCCAAGGCTGCGATTACACTCTGGTCACATGACACCCAAGTGTAAAGCAGTCTGCAAACGAAGCATCAACTTTGCATGTTACGGTGTACCTTCACTTGTTTTTGTAGAAAGGCCTTAAGCTTGACAGAATCTGACACTACAGAAACTCTAGTGCCACACAGGGAATGAAAGTAGCACCTGCCACCGTGCGTAACGTGATGATGGTGGTGGGTGAAATCGTCACCAGTCAGCTCAGAAAATATCTCTGAAATGGCGTTTCAAACTAAACGCACAAGTCCGAAAGAGGCCCAGTCTGTCCTGAGTTAAAGCCTGGTTACGCTCACCAGCATGGGAGGCTGTGGGGGAACTCTGGGGTTGTTGGAGAATTACTAAGCTTGTCTATTAAACACGAGAGGCGTCACTTGGTTTTATTTTTGTTGCCCAACTTTTGAACTGAAACTGAGTATTTTTTGTTTGCTTACTGTGATATAGAAAGATGGACTCCTAGGAGATTAGAACTGAGATAAGGACTCTTTAATTGTTGGTTGAACTGAGGGTTTTGCATTGAGCGTTTACTGTATAATACACTGCGGTGAACTGTGTTTTTTCTTGTGGTCTGTAGGCCGAACTGATGATATTATATCATATTATTTAATGCCATGACTTGACTCCCAAATTATCTTTCTCATAATATTATATATCTCATAATTTGATATATCTTCTCTAACATTGCTCATAATAATAAATCATGCATCACCTAATTTCATCATAACTCAGGCCTCATTCACAAGAAAGAACAGTGTATGTTTAAACTATCTAATATTGTGTTGGTCATACACTGAATTACTGCTTGTCCGTTTTGTATAATAC
>JAPMOB010210669.1:0-14576 GCA_029875015.1 Lepomis gibbosus | reverse complement strand
AAAAAAAAAAAAAAAAAAAACGGAATTAGATTTTCCAAAATTGTTCTGCCCTATTTGGCAGACGCTTTTATCCAAAGCGGCTTACATTTGAGGAACCACATACAAGCATCAATAAAGCATTAATACAGTAAAAGATCTACAAGTGACAATAATGTCAGGGGTGTTGGGAGCGCAAAGCAGGAGAGAGGGCAAACACATGACACTGTGAGCTGAGATTGAGTTCCAGGGTTTATTAATCCCAGGGCATGAACAGAAACACCAAACATTTATACACAGGGGCTAACGAGCAGGGTGGGAGCAACACAGGTGACAGGTATCAGGACAAACGAGGTAGGCAGAGAGACAGCAGGGGAAAACAGAGAGACTGGCAGGCAGGCAGGCAGATTACTGGAGGGGAACAGACATAACACAAGTTGGGAATGAAAAAAAGCCATCATCAATGGAGCTCCGATACTACGATTCACCATGGCAACAGGTAAATAATGGCAGAGCCTCCATTTTAATCGGGTGGAGCTAGAAATATGAATGCGTGCCAACGCGGACCATGATTGGCGAAAACGCAGGAATGGAGGAAGGATCAATACATTATAAACATTATTACATTTCATACAGCGTTGCTCATTCATCATTTACCAGACTAGAATTTCCTTAATGAATGATAAAGTGCTGGAATTCTATTACAAACTGTTATTCATTTTAAATAGCTACAGGCTTATTAATTCAGCTGTAACCTGACGGGACTAAATGCCGGTGGCAATAACTGAAGATGAAAATATTAATCGAACAGAGTAGACATAGTTTAGGCAGCTTATTGTAAATTAATGATTTTTTGCAATTTAAAATGTGTCTAGGTTGAAACTGACTGAAGTTTTAGACGTCTAATAAACGTTTAATAAAATCTTGAGGTTCAGGTTTTCTTGAAAGATTACTGTTCACTGATCAGTTTTATACAGATCAGTTTAAACAGCATACTGCAGCACTGTAACGCACGGTAAGTGTTTTTGTGCAACTGTTGCCAACCTGACAGCTGCCTTAATGTCCACAGAGTCACTGTGTCATAAAGGACAGTGTAGCTTACAGATTTTATTCTGTGCTGAGGATAAATTTACGATGTCCAAAGATAGCTCTCTGTCCATACATCAGTGACAGACTGATCATAAAAGCGGTCATGTTCAAGATCATGTTGGGGTAAAAAAAATGAATAGCCTATTTAACCATAATTTCGATGTTTCTAAAGACGTAACTGTGTTCCAGTATGTGCTTTGATATCGACAGTCTGAATGAGGAAATGTCATATGGCCATTTCAGGCACCGCAGGAGGGGAGGAGCAACTCAGCGTTAGTTGAAGTAAACTTCCTCTCGAGGAGGTTAGGTTCACAGCGTAAGTTGCCGGAGTTACAGAGTTACTAGAGTTTATCTAATCTCGCTCTCTGAAACCAAAACCCCAGAGTTTCCCTCATCTCGGGCTCAACTTACTCAGAGTTTTCACTAAACCTGCTTTCTGAAACAGGGCCCAGATCAGAATAATAAAAACAACCAACTAATCCAGACACAAGCAGACAGATCACAAACACACTAATAACAAGGAACACAGACTGAAGCTAAGATAAAGCAGAACTCAGAGCAGACATGGGCAAAACAACACTGACGTACACAGACCAGGAGTAAACACTTAAGACATGAACTAAGACACAGGACTAAGAACTAAGACATCAAACTAGGAACTAAGATACGAGACAAGACAGGTACAAAGTAACTGCAGAGATAACTGCCTTAGTCCTTGATAACAGTACACTTAGTACACCAAGATAACAGGACAGATCAGAACCACCACACAGAACAAGCAGAAGACTGGATACAAGACCATAGACAGACAGGACTGAAACTTGTTTGAGGTAGGTGTGTTGCTGTGTTAAGAGTTTCGGTAAAGTATCTTAAAATTAGGTAAACGCTTAGCAACTGAAAAAAACTGTAACGCAGATGTAGTATCTGTTCTGTACCAGTCTGGGTTCTGAAAATGTAAACTGAAATAAATGTTAAGAAATATCGAGTAACTCCCACTTGTTATTTAGAGACAGCTGCACAATCTACAGGAAACAGTACAAACCGTGGTGTGGTCACGGTTTAATAGCAGAGGGTGTAACTTGTGCAAAAACCTGTTCAGTATGATTGCAAAGTGTTGTTTCAAACTAGTTTCTAGTGTTCTTTCAACTAGTCAAAAAAAAAAAATACATGACACCTCTGAAATCTGATATGCACTGTGATCATGAGTTCTGTGTGCTTGATTTGATTTTGACCAAAAGTGAGTGTGTGAGTTGTGGGTAAACCCCTGCTGACTTGTTTTTCATCTTCTCAATTTTTTCCATTCATGCATACTGCACATGTAACGGACCCCCCGAGGTTGTACTACTGTACAGTCGTGACTCGAACCGTTGGCCTCAGGTACCAGAGGTGGACACGCTAGTGAGGAAGCAGAAATCCACGCTAGTGCGTCTTTTTTGGAGTTGGGCAGTGGGCTTTACTCACTACACAGCCTAGCTGGCTACGGTTACACACACTCTATGAGTTCCTGTCCTGGGACAATAGCACTGTGTACAGACAAGAGTACCATGTATAAAGCTGAACATCAGTGGTTTGCTTTTGAATTTTGGATGGTCAGTATGAGAAGCACAGGTACTTCCAGGAATTTCTATCTATGTGTGATAAAATATTTTAAGCTCCAACCAGGGAGAGAGCCACAGTTTTCAAGATCATACAGACATATCGAAAATAATAATAATGGATACATAAAATATTTTGGGAAATATGCGCATTTGCTTTCTTTCCAAGAGTTTGACGAGAAGACTAATTACCATTCTCATTTGTGTGCACCCAATATGAAGCTTAGCTTAGCTTAGCACAGAGACTGGAAAAAGGGGGACACAGCTAAGCTGGCTCTGTCCAAACATAGTAAAATGTACATGCATTATAACTTGTTTCTTTAAATCACAACAAAAAGTGTAAACAGGAAAACTTGCAGTGATGCAGGTGTTTATGTGTGGGGATATTTCTTGCCCAGAAGATTATTTTAAACTGTGACCTCAAGGTCAATAGATCATTAATCTGTGACTAAGTCCATTTTGGTCCCTAATCCTCTCATCATTGCATGTGAAATAACACACATATCAGATTAGTGCTTTACTGAATATCAAGAGAGATTCCCATTAAAGTAATCTGCTATATGCCCACAAAATTAGAACAGAGCGTTAACAACATCTGTTAAAAAAAAAAGACAAACAATGACCTCCACTACCCACAGCCAAAGAACTTACTTTTAGTTGGCTTCAGGGACATCTTCACGTGCTCCTTGGTCCTCTCATGTCTCTACAGTGCATGAGGTTATCCTGGGGACGGGCACAGGAAGCAGAATACCACATTTACTAACATCTTTACTTTCAAAACAGATATCTCCCCTACTGAGCAGATCACTGGAAAGGGAAACTGTTGTGAAATTTAAAAAACGCAGTGGTTAATGGAGTTATACTGAGCCTCTCACACACACACACACACACACACACAAAACCCACAGAAAAAGAGGTTGTGGCCAATGAGAGTGAGAGAGAAACAAATAAGTTCAAGTAAGCAAAAACACAACAGGAGGGTTCACATGAAAGAGGAGAGAAACACAGAGGCAAAAAAACGAAAGACAGAGATAGAAGCTGAGAGAGAGAAGGGCAGCAGATCAGTTTAAGAGGATCTGAACTGGGGGGACATTTACAATCCCACAGCATATCTCTACAGCACTCTGCCCTTTGTTCAGATGTGCTATGCAGAGTTCAGACTACAGCTTAGAACAGATTAAAAGGCATTTAACGCTGCATCTGACTATTTCATGCACAATGCACATCTTATCCACAATCTTCCTGAGGCGAGGCATCCATACTACCAATTGCGAGTTAACATGCCCGACATCACCGAAAATCAATAACAAAAACAGCAGGAGTGCACCACTGAATATCTATTTTGAGATGCGCGTATGTGCGCATGTACTGAACATGCTACATTGCAACAACAGTAATGTTTTACTGCTGTAAATCTACTAGTAAATTATGCACGCCAAACTTGGAGACAGTGGAGGAGTGGACGCCACATGACTGATTAACACCACCACAGGGATGTTCTGGGAATTTTACTCTCAAGCCCCTCCCTGTGAAGCAAATGGTCATTTCACAACAAAAAATATGATACTGCTTTCTCCTAAATCAGGGTGTAGTTTCTGGCAGTTACAGTGGAGCGGGTGTATTTTCATTCTGAGCCATATACGCAGCTGGAATGTGTTTGTTTCCTACGTTATTGGAGGGGATCACACGTTTGGTTGTGGTTGTGTGTGTGTGTGTGTGTGTGTCTTTATATACAAAGATATATTTATATATATCTTTATAGTATAAGGGTTGTCATCTATTGCTCAAGCTAAAAACGAGTGCCTCAGAACATAAAGCAACACTTACAGTTAATGCTTCATAACAGGAACTCTAGCAAATCTTGACACATACATTTTTGCTTGTTTGCAAAACTACATGCCAAGTAATTACATCACACCTTCCATAGTCAAGCTTTCTTAGCCAGCAGCATATGATACAAACTTTTTGGATGTTGAAATTAAACAAATTAGATGTACATTTTGTTCTAACATATCTTTTGAGATATTGGGAAATATGGTGGAAAATACACTGAAATTGAGATGTGTGTGTGTGCGTAGCTAATCTCACATACAAACTTATCTCCATCAGCCCAATATTTTCGTATGACTCTATGCTGACGGGCCTCTTGCAGTTGTGGTGATTTACAATGTATGAAAACCTATTTTATTGACATTGACATTTATTGCTTAATGATATGATATGCTCCGTATTTGTAAAGCGCCTTTCTAGTCTTTTCGACCACTACACTACATCTGCATTCACCATTCACACACATTCATACACAGCCACCAGTATCTTGCACAAGGACATTTCGACATGCAGCAGGATTGAACCGCCGACCTTCCGATTAACAGCCAACCCGCTCTACCTCCTGAGCCACAGCCGCCCTATTTACAACACTGCAAAAGGCATTTCTGGCCATTGGCTAGACTAAAAACAAGGCTTGCCTAGACTGCTGCAGGACACATTTTGGCCTTGCGTCGTGGCTTACAAATCAACAGAAAAGTTTTGGTCTCATCTTCAAATGGAGCATCTCTCAGATTAATTTCCTTTATGTTCCGATATGTTATGATCCAGTCAAGTTAGAGTCGATAAGAGATGAATAAATCCCCATTTTTGTTATCTTCAGTGCCATCTTCTTCTGCATTTCGTTTCTTTGTACCAGTGACATGCGCAATGACAATAAAGTTTAATCTAATCTAATCTTTCCTGTAAGGCAGCCGGGAGGGACAACTGAGTGAGATTCAACTTGTCTTTGTTTTTTAAGGGGAGAGGGTGGTTTTATTTTGTCACTGTTTAAATGTATAAGTTTGGACTTATCGTCCCTTTCCTTATTTCCTTAATATTAAAATTTAAACAGTTAGGCAAACCCAGAATGCTCAGTTACAATGCTGTTACACAATTCTATGCATCTTAAAGGAAACACACTATACAAAAACACGATCTGAAAAACTTTGCATACATCTATATAAGAACAAGTACACTATACTATACAAAAACATTTTCTCCCTTCGTTCCACTACTCTAATGGACACACGCTGGACACACAGCCTGCCCTGCACTCCCTGTTCCCCCAAGCCAGCAGACACCGATCTGCACTAGGGGTGGGAATCTCTCTCACGATTCGATTACGATTCAGAGGGCTGCGATTCGATTATAAAACGATTATCAATGCATCTTGATGCATCATATTTTTCTATTAAGGATCTCTGGATAATTACTAAGCATTTAATTTGCACATTAAAATCCAAAACAAACATCTCCTAATTAGCTTAAAAGGACTAGTTTGCATCCCTAATTTACTTCATTAACCTCAGCTCCATGATCCCTTATTTCTTTAACATCCAGCTGTCAGACTCCTGAAAACTGAAATATAATTATCAGGATGTGCAGTATGTGCACAGGACAGAGCTGCACACCAGGTTAGTCTAAGCTTGTGCCTGATGTTCTCAACCCTTAACTAGTAGGTTAGTTAGTAATGACATACAGCTGATAATTAATATTACTTCGTTACTAATTTAGCTAATGTTACATAAATAAATAAATCTTTTTAGCACCTTTAAGGGGACCCAAGGACGCTTTACACAGAGTTACAGAACAACAAGTCATTAAGGACTGAATGCCTGGGTAAAGAGCTGGGTTTTAGTAGATTTCTGAAAGTGTCCTGATAGGGAGAGTTTCGGATCTCTGTGGGGATGAGTTCTAGAGGGTGGGGGCTGTGACACTGAAGGCTGGCTCTGTCCCCAGAAGTCCGGAGTCTGATGGGGGGACAGAGAGCAAGCACTTGTACATGGGAGATGTTAGCTAGTGCTAACAGCCTTTACTTTTCCAGCTGTTGGGAAAACTACAGACTTTCATAAACAGACACACAGCGGCCTGCGCTGCACGTTTACTACCAGACTGAAACTTACTGCTAAGATATTTCACCGCTAACTTTCACCGTCGCGTTCTGCCGCTCGCTCTCTCTCTCTCTCTCACTCGCTCGGCCTCACACACACAGGATACGGAGAAAGCTGCCGAGCGTCGAGTGTCACCGTGCTCGCAGTGTGCGACTTAAAATAATTATTTGCACATTGATATTAATGATTGTTAGACACTTTGGGTTGGTTATTCATTCTGCAGCGGTGACGAATACAGGGGGACACTGGTCTCTCTGTTGTGTGCGCTCCACAGTTCGCGAGTTCCACCTTTTGCGTTCCGTCAACATTATGTTATCAATAAACTTTTAAATAATAAATTTTTAGACATTTGTTAATCAATTAATAATCTTCCATGTCTGCATCGCGATGCATCTAAGAATCGATTATTTCTCCCACTCTATGAGTGCACTCTTCTAGTTGTAATTTGATTATCTTTGGTGTTTTGGACAAAACTTCCCAAACATCCCAAACGTGTCACTTTGGGCTTTGGAAATTGTTATTTTACATACAATCTATCATTAAAATGAAAAAGACGTGTTCAACAATTACTAATTAATTCTTTGACTTCTTAAAATGCAGTTGTGAGAAATGAGTAGTTCCAGTACACTTATGATCAACACATGCTTATATTGCAAACTGATGCCCACGTTTTCCAGTTGTGTAAATGAGCTTCTCAAGAAACTGAGCAGCCCTTAATTAGATATAAAAGAGCCACAACATTACTACTGTGCATCTTACCTTTTTCCTCTTTCATTTCCAATGAATAAATCCTCAATGGTACAGATGTAAGGAGTCTGGGCTTCTCCCTGTAATAAAAGCAAAACATAATCTGACACATGAAAATAACTGGAGGATTTTTGCACAGTTATCTTGATTGTTTGTTTTCTACCCATCTTTCCACTTGATTAGGTAACTGAAATAAAATTGCAGATCTAAACGGGAAGGAAATACAAACAGCAGAGAGTTTTGTATAAAAGGAACTACTTTTTTATAAATGGGGATACAACAAACGGTTATTTTTTCCATTTCATTAGTTGTTAAATGTATTGTTTGTCCACAAGTAACAAAACACACAGGAGTAACAAAAAACTTTTTGTGTTACTCAATTATCAAAATAATTGGCAGTTAATTTAACAGTTGACAAGTAATGGATTAATAGTTGCAGCTCTAGTTTGTAACAAGGGTTTTGGCTTGCATGCAGCAGGACTAGAAATGCACTATTAAATAATGTTGAAATACAAAAATATCATTTTTAAAAACAGCAATGTAGAAGGGCTTATCTTTTAGTCTTAAATAGTGAAAGCTAAAATGATTATTATGAATTAATGAGATCTGATTAATGAGATTAAATAACAACAATTTTGATAATTCATTATTTGATTAAGTCATCTATTAAGCAAAAATTGCAAAGTATTCACTGGTTCCATCTTTTAAAATAAAATTTAAAAAAAGATTTTTCTTTGGGTCTTGGACAGCTAGGACAAAACATGCGTTTTAAAGAGGCCAGCTAGCCCTCTATTCGCATTAACATTAGAACAGCTGGAGGGAAGCACAGGATTTCCTCAGACACAGCGCTGTGTGCTATACAGCTTGTGGGGGCCGGCTGACTGACACTAGCAAAAGTCCACAAGATGTGAGGAATCAACAGAGCAACAGAAGAGTAAGATTTGGCACTGGCAGAAATACCACAGATGTTCTTGAAACATTGCTGCAAGTCTGACCGTGGATCACAAGTGAAATGCAGACAGACCACTTACAGAGCTTAGCCACAGACTGCAGTGATTAAAGATGAATCAGGCAGCACAGTGGAAGTAATTGTGGCAAAAGAATTCCATGGGAAAATGTTGTCAGTGATTTATCGGTAAAAGTTCCTGCCTCCGAAATTTTAAAGGAAGGTGAGGGCTAACAAGGGTAACACTACTACGTGTGTGTTTGCACTTTGACTTCAAACATTTTGGGTGTGTTGCTGCAGACCTAAAGGACTGTAGTGTCACGTTTGGTGCAATTTGAACATGCAACATGTTCCAAAATTATTAAATATACTACAGAATCGACCAATATGGGTTTTTTTCCTCGGGCCGATCCTGATCCCTATTATTAGTAACCAATTAGAACGATGACCAGTATGTGTAACTGATACATTTGCTGTAAAATTTTTAATTTTGGTGTCAAAATTTAGAATAATGCAAACTCCAACACAAAACTTTGTTGAAAATAAATTATATTTTATTTATTTTACATAATTAGGATTTTATTGATACATTTATTGATACTATTTATTTGAGCTGTTCTTTATTTACACTCTTATTGGTTTTTCATTACTAAATAACTGCCTTTTAAAAATATGTTATTTAAAAAAGAAACAAAAGTAAAGTTTACAGCAGCAAAGTAACAATATAAAATCTGTATCTCACTGGAAACAAATGGAACATGTAAAATAAACTAGGCAATATTCCTGACAGTGAAGTTTAGAATGAAGAGCACAGATATCAGTATCAGTCCTTCCTCATGTCCTCCTTCCTCCCTCTGCTGCTGCTGGTAGACAGGAGCTGGTTTCAACAAGCATCTGAGTTTGTAAGGATTTGCTTAACTTTAAGTTGCCATCTCAGCTAGTCCTATTGCTATTATTACTGTTGTTATTATTATCATTAACATTACTCTAAATATCTGTACCATTTTTCATTCAGTCTATAGCAACATTACCTTTACTGTCTGTACCTCTATGTGTATACTGTGTAGGTTGCGTCCCTCTGCTCTCTCTCTCTTGCTCTCTCTCTTTCTCCCCCTCACCCCCAGCCGGTCGAGGCAGATGTCCGCCTCTTAAAAGGAAGTTTTTCCTTGCCTGTGTCGCCTAGTGCTTGCTCTTGGTGGGAATTGTTGGGCTTGGGTTGGGTAAATAACTTCAGAGTATGGTCTAGACCTGCTCTTTATGACAAGCGCTGTGAGATAACTGTTGTTGTGATTTGGCGCTATATAAATAACATTGAATTGAATTGAATTAAACAGGCTACAGACAGAGAGATTTTGTTTTAGCTTGTTTATAACAAACTAGCTATTAGCTTAGCATATGTGCTTATGTAAAACCAAAACACATTCCTGCTTGTTGTACTGATGCAGTATGAGCCTTTTACTAGTACTGCTGGTTTTGCTGCACTTACTTAAAATAACGGGAGCAGTTACGGTCAACTTGTGGAATCTACACTGATTAGCTCCGCTGGCTTCGCTCCTCCTGTGAGGGGAGGCGCTGCAGCGTGGTGGCTCGCTTGTTCTATTGGCTACTTCCACACAATAGTCATTGTTTTTAGTCATAATTACTTATGACTTGTAACCAATCATCTAGTACAGTGGGCGGGACATTGCTCCAGCCCACAAAGAGGGGAGAAAAGACAGAGAGAAACGGCTGCATATTGAAAAGAAGCGCATATTGGCCACGATAATCGGCTGGGGGTGCGTTTCCCATACCACCACGGAAGGTAGCATTGCATTATCTTGGTACGATGTAAACTAACAAACACCTGAAGTACGTTTCCCAAAACTGTCGTATCATGTTGGTACCGCCACCAACATAGTGCGAACGAACATGTTTCCAGGTGTATTCGTCTGTTTTTCACAGGACGATATTCACAGAACGTTGTCATATATCCTGCCTAAATATGTCAGTTGTGACTGATATTAAATTACATTATCATGCTAATTTATTATTTATTAATTATTTTCATTTTATAGACGTACCGGCAATAACAAGAAAATCAACAACAGTATTTATAAAATCAACAATATAATAATAATATGACCTAATCATTTTATTTTATCTAAATATAACACAGAAGAAAAAATTAAGAACATCAGCGATTACAAGACATTTAGTAAAATAGGTTTAATCTTGGCTGCAAATGATATCAAGGTCTTGAGAATAACTGCAATAAGTGCGATAAGTGGCTGAGCTTGTGAATGCTCTCCATTGAGACATTCACAAGCTCCTTTTTATATTTATGTATTAAATGACGACTAGAGAACACCTTTCTCAAAATGCATGAAGGTAATATTAAAAGTCTTGTCTTTGAATTCTCCATTTTGTCTTTTAACCTTTGTTCTGGGTGACTAACAGTGGCGACTGGTCATTAGAGGCAGGTGGGGCATAGCCTGTGCAAACAAATTATTTTAATTTAAAAAGAGATTATTATGATATGTTTTACTATCTATAAATATTGTGTCTTCCTAAATTGCATTAAATTTGTGTTAGGATTTACATTCATGTTCATTGTTCCTTCCCTGCCTTGCTGCTTCAGACCGCGTTCTCCCTATTGGTGGTGTCCATAGGCTGTAGCATGAATGTGGGGCTAGCACCTCTGTCCCAATGCAATATAAATTGTATATTGTAATTATATATGTATTGTAATGTGCATGCTCAGAGTATTTCTCTATATAAGTAGATCACACAAATTTAATGGCAAGTGATGCTAGCTGCCCGTAGCCCCACTACAGCGTCATTTCATATATGAGTGTTGGTTGTCGGCAAGAAGAGCGAGGGAGGATTGTTTTAGCTATACTTAAGCCAGCTAACATGAGCCATAACTAAGTGTATTTCATACTGTAGCACTGTTCTTTAATTGTTTTGTGACTTGTAAATGTTTTGGTAGGTGAACTGTGTTCTCATAGAGTAGGCTACATCGCTTGTTGTTTACTGTAGGCTATAGTGCGTGTTTTACACTTTGATAGGAATTGTGTGGTAACATAGTTATGTGTATCATGTAATCTCTGTATGCATAAATTCATGTTTTGGGTACTGATATATATTCTTATTCTGTAATGTTTCAGTTTTATGTAACCGGCAGGTTAAGGGTCACCTGTCACGTGAGTCACCACCCGGAAATAAATGCCGGTCAGGTTAGCTCAGAATTTCCGGTTACCGCTGTTGCTGCTGCGTGGTGTGGCTGTGTCTCGCTGCTGCGTCCTGTCGTCTGAGATTGACGCTCCGGGTGGTCCGTGCAGGGTTGGTGACATCTGTGGAAAAGACGGCCCGTTGAAGCACATGTATGGTTTACTGAGGTTCGGAGTACAGAGCGCTACTGCTGCTTTGCCTAGGCTGATTATTTATCACATGAACATAACTTACCTGTTTTATTATTTTAAACTTATTTTTAATTGAATTCTTGTCTGTTTTTATTTTTAGTTGTGACGACCTGTTTTATAGTGTGTGAGGAAATTTTATTTCTTTGAATATTGTGTTTAGTTTTCTTTTAGTGATGTTAATTGGCTTTGATTTTAGGAGAACTAGTGACATGACATTTTAACTATAGAGACCTCCTGATAGACCTCCTCTTTTATGTGGTCTTACCTGTATTATTGGGAATCCCAGTGGTATTGTTAAATGTTCTCCAATATATCTTTTAAATCTTTGGGTGCAAGTCCCAAGGTGGCGTTGTCGGTTTGTGCTTAATTATAAATTTGTGCCGAGTCCCCCATTGCCCGGTTACATTTACAAAACAAACGAGGAAACAACTTCATTAAAATACTAGAAAAGTCAAGCCTTGTGTGTTTATTGGAGGACTTTTGAATGTTAAATGACTGTCTAGCTTTGCGCAAGAGATCGCAGTGCAAGGGCAGCACAATGCCCACCGGTTAAGGGATATGGTCATCTCTCAAACTACTGATAAAAGCAGCTGCAGATTTAACATAGTGATTTTTGAGGAAACATTGGCTAACGGTTACCATCAACGTTAGCATACAAAAGAAGGCTGATTTCTATGTCTGGAATTTGAAATCAGACGTGATCAATTCTGATTACTTTGTGGTAAATGTGCAACAGTACTGGCAACAGTACTGGCCCGTGACATATATTATCATCCTGACTTTGTGGTGCTAGTCCGTGCATTGGCCATACTGTTGGACTGGATCGATTGATAATTTAGATGGTGGCGGGTGTCAGTGCGTCCATGCTTATCTGTTAAGCTTGTTGTCATAATGTGTTCTAATAATTTTGTGACATAGAGTTGGTCTGTATCCTTAAAAAGTTGTCTGTGCACTTCGTTGTGGTCTTCAGTGGTGTTGATTGATGTGTCGGCTTAATGCATTGGTAATTTAGGTTTATGACAGGCGTAATGTAACTTGTGTAAATAGCTGTTTACATATATGTAAAATTATTACATTCATATTAATCAATATAACTGATCAAATTGATTTATGAAGTGAGCTGCAAACATATTGTGAGATTGACATACATGATAACCTAAAAAAATACCTTCTTCTGTAAGCCCTTTTCACCATATCAGCTGATTTCTCTCAACCACAGACACACTCTGTAAAGAAAACCACATGCGTGTTCTGCTCACAACTGAACTCTAAAAACACATAATCCCAGAATTTAATCCAGTCAAAAGAGCTAAATCTGGTGCCCATTTGTAACATTTTGACCTCTTTTATGACAAAAAGCCTTTAAAAATTACAGGTTATAATCAACCCTTTTTTTTCCTAAAAGCATCTGCATGTGAGATGGCATCTTCAGGTAGCCATACATGTGTAAATTGTATAGTAGATTAGACAGTGATTCCCTGCAGGGCTTTTTGCAACAGCCTCTGTGAACTGGAAATCAGTGGATCAGAGATTGAGCAAGTGAATAGTTTTAGGTTGCCGGGATTAAGCATCACAGACAACCTGTCATGGTCATCTCACATCTCCATATTGGTGCGCTTAAGTAGGCGAAATTCTTACTAACTTAGGAGCAATTGAAAGAATACTGACTGGAAACATAACAAACTGGCATGGGTTGCTGATGGCCCAGGACAGGAGGGCTCTGCAGCGGGTGATTAAAACCCAGAAGATGACTGGTAAACATCTACTGAACATCAGTGATATTGGTGAGATGAGTTGTCTGTGCGGAGTTTAAGGGTGACAGAAAGACAATACTCTTCACTCTGCTGTGCTCTAGTAAGAGATAGAGATGTATTCACTGTTGTAGCAACAAACTTCAAAGCAGCTTCTTCCTTATTCATCCTCAGCAACGCTACAAGATCACTACTGCGCAGACCAAATGACACCAACAGCGTAATGGCAGCGCCCTTATCCAGCATATCCGTCTTTATATACAATCCCTGCTATGCACACAAAAACACACCAAATTTTGATTAAACCGTATTATAATATTTGGAGTTATAGTATCAGGGTTGTCCTCTATTGCTCAAGCTAAAAATGAGTGCCTCGGAACATAAGGCAACACTTACAGTTAATGCTTCATAACAGGAACTCTAGCAAGGCTTGACACATACATTTTTGCTTGTTTGCAAGACTACATGCCAACTAATCACACCACATCTTCCATAGTCAAGCTTTCTTAGCCAGCAGTATATGATAGATACTTTTTTGATCTTGAAATTAAACAAATTAGATGTAGATTTTGTTATAAAATATAATTTGAGATATTTGGACATATGGTGGAAACACTGAAATTGAGATGCGTGTGTGTGTGTGTGTGTGTGTGTGTGTGTGTGTGTGTGAGTCAGTTCATTTTCAACTATTAACGATCTTTGGTGACTCAGTATGTTCGACCTACTGACTTCTTTGGAAATCTGTCTTGTCGTAATGGAAGACAAAGTTGAAAGTTTGCTCTGTTGTAATTTGGCAGCAGCTGATCATTTCCATTTGCTCATCTCAGAGTATTACCACGCTAACATACTGAACCAAGAATACGTATCTTTTGGCTTTTCACTCCATTCCATTTGCAATCAATATGAGAGGTAGTTGTTGACACATAAGTTAGTTAGTTAGACTTTTAACATTGTACATCACAGGACATACATCATCAAACAACAGTAACAGACAATACATGAAACAAAAACACAACAGCACCAACGGCAGTTGTAAACATGAAAATGAGACTCGCCAGGTCATCTAGCAAGTAGGGGTGGGAATCTCTGGGTACCTCACGATTCGATTCGATTATGATTCAGAGGGCTGCGATTCGATTATAAAACGATTA
>JAPMOB010210665.1:14941-40416 GCA_029875015.1 Lepomis gibbosus | reverse complement strand
CTCTCCTCTCCTCTCCTCTCCTCTCCTCTCCTCTCCTCTCCTCTCCTCTCCTCTCCTCTCCTCTCCTCTCCTCTCCTCTGCTTACCTTGAACAGGCCATAGTGAATGGAGAGAGTGGATCTATTACAGCTTATCACTAAAAGACAGGCCAACTCCGCACGCTGGTGAAATATGGCTGCTGTCACAGACGCCGCAGAACACGAACCGTGCACAGAGCTGTAAGGACAGGGGGGAAGAGGGGAAAGAAGAAGGGGGAGGCGGGCACGGAAGCCAATATCAGCCCCCTAATTCAAATTAATGGAAAGATTTTCAGGCTTGATGCCGACCGTTTGACAGTGATTTGGCACACAATTAACCTTGTCTCCCTCTCCCCTCTGCACTCTCATCACCTCCTCGGTTTCTTTTGCCGCCTTGGTTCCTCCGACTCTCTCTATCCTCTGTACCTGTCACGCTCCTTGACACAGTCTTATTGATTATGAACCAAATTGCGTTGATGATGTTTTATTAGATAACTGACACTCCCTACTGTTGTATGCCAATTGAATTAGCTCTGAATCATCCAAGTAGCGTAACATGATGTGACTTGGCCTCATTTTGGGTTTCACACAAAGCACACCGTTCACCAATTCATAGCACAGTTTAGAATACATGTGAGAATAATTCTCATGGCAATAGCGACACCATTACTTATTTGTAGCATTTTATTTGCATCTGTTAACAAAATTAATGTGACATAAGCATTATTTTGAATGAAAATGCAGTAACAACATGAGTGTGTGATTTATTTATGTCAGCCCAAGCCTACTCTGTGTTCTGCAACATCTGTCCAAAGCATGATAGATTTCAGCTCAGCAACCTGTTTAAAAGGCCATCCATCCTGAAGCCTCTGCCTCTCAGCTAGACTTTACTCACTGCTTTTATAGGCCATTTCACCTTGGGTTCCAGGTCACGGCACCAAACAGCCTATAGCTCTCAGACAGAGGAGAGCAACTGGAGTGTTTAAGGGGGAGAAGGGAGGTGTCTCCAGTAACAAAATAGAAGGGAGAGAGGATTTGTGAAACAACCAGCCTTAGTAATAGCAAAGGCTTTATTTTAGTATGAAACAACTGCATTCATCTATTTTGAAAAAGGAAAAAAAAAAGTAGGTCAGAAATAAAAAAGAAGTTTTTTAAGAAATTGTAAGTTGAAACAGGGGAAAAAAGGTGGTTACTGTAGCCCCACCCCCTTCCCCCCGTAATTCAGATTCTGCGATATCGGGAATTTGTGATTAACATGCCACCTCCCACAAGAACTACAAACATGTTGTCAGTATGGCTGGAAATGCAGCAGAGATGACATTTACTTCAACATAATATCCAATATTAACACTAATATAATCGATTCAGCTATTTTTATAGGAGCTCTATACTGTATGTTTGTGTCTGATTCACTTGGTAACAAACTTCTACACCTACAGCTACGCCAGCAGCTGTGTGAGGCTGTACTTACACACAGCTAGGCTTTAAGCTAAATGCTACAGTGACAATGTTGACATGCAGATTTTTTTTATCATTTTTATCATGTGAAATTTTTACCAGGTTCAGAATGTTAGATATTTCTCACTAGCACTAAACACAACTACACACAAGTACAGTCGAGGCTGATGAGAATTTGTCATCATTTTAGGCAAATTGATGATGGCGCTATATGGAAAGTAGGGGAATCACCAAAGCCATTAAAATTGATCCTCTAGGGACCTTGAATATATGAAGCAAATACAACAGAAATCCATGTAATATTTATTGAGATAATTCAGTCTTGGACAAAGGTTAGACTGACAGACAGACATTCACATCTTTATAGCCACAGTGCTAGCATGGCAAAAAATGGGATACAATGTGTAACAATTGTGCAGGGATATTTGATTTGAAGAGCCCTTAGTCAACACCTCTGTCAGAAATTTATTTTTGGGAAAAACTCAGACCTTTTTAGTAGCTGGAAAGGAAAGTCATAATTCTACTTTTGATAAATATGTAAGTCTGGTTTAGCCACAATCTCACTAATATATTATATCAGAGGAAGGGAGTGTGTTTGCTGTCCCAGATTACAGGTAGCTAAGTGACGGAGTCTAGATGTATCCCTGTGTCAGCGCAGTGTTGCTGATAGTTGATGATTATCCCAGCCTTTATAAGACTCTGCCTCAGCACATGTGACATGGACAAACTACAGCGGAGACAAGTATGACAGTTATATGACAGACAGCGAGGCACGAGTGCTGTCAAAGAGTGTCAAAGAACTTGCTGATGTGACATTGTTGGGTATAAGAGTTCAGCACCTTCAGAGGTGGAAAAAACTAACAAGTATACATGCAAATAATAATGTGGTTTTATCTCTAAAAAGAGCTATAGAAAAGAATAATACAAATTGGGGTTCATTTAAGGTGTTATTCATTTTAGCGGCATAGTTTCACGCCTCAGAACAAATTCAGAATCACTTTGAAACAATCATCAAACACACACTTCTAAAGTAAAGCTTTAGTATCAGTATTTGAACATTTATTAAATCTGTTGCTGACTGTGAACTAGCAAGTTAGCATGCCATACCAGACAACCTATTCTACTGTGCACAAAGTGCCTCACATTGTGATGAGTATGTGGAGTACATTTCTAGCAATGGCTGCCCCAGTGGGAATTAAACCGCTGTCCCTGTGAAACAGGTGTGCTGGGTTACAGTTAGATAATTTAGCTAAAGCTAACTGAGTTAGCATTGACAAGTGGACAGGGAATCTTTGTGAACAGGGAGCTGAGAACTGACTGAGACAATAAAAATATCAAGGTTCATATACACTAAATGCCTAAAGTATGATGGCCACTTTCATGATGTATGATGAACAAAGATATTAATCCACAGGCCGTTACACTTTGAACAAAGGTTCAGTGTGTAAGTTTTAGTGGCATTTATTGGTAAGAGTAAATTGCAACCAGTGGCTCATGGTGCATTAACATGCTCGCAATGTGAGTTGTGAAGTCATTCTTCAGACTTGAGTGTGTGTTCATGTGCTCTTAAGTCAGAACATGGAAGCTACTGCAAAGATGTGTTGAATTAGAATTAGCAGAGCAAATAAGCAACACGCAGATATCTAGTTCACTCTACATGAGCAGCAAACTAATCATTATGACTATATTATGAATTACATGTTTGCAAAATATTATACACAATATGTGATTTTGCACAAATTAAAGTTGAGCTCTGTGAGCCGTTTGTAAATTTAGCCTACTGTAGAAACATGGCAACGTCCATGTAAGAGGACCTGCGGTGTATGTAGATAGAAATGGCTCATTCTGAGCTAATTAAAACTTAAAGATTCATTATATAAGGCCTATGTACACCACTGAAAAACTTACAAATAATATATATTATATTGAATTTCTGTCAGTACATCCTCCTAAATATTACACACTGAACATTTAAATTCTAAATCAATTTATCCTCAGCACTGCTCCTTTTAATATAGTTTAGTTTACCCTTTTATGATTGTTGCATTGTATATTGACTGTTAATTGTGTACTATGTAGCAGAAGGGAGTTGCAAACAGAATTTCTTTGCTGTAAAATAACAGTTAAATGACCTAAATCATTGAATCCTTGAATCCTTGAATCCTGAAAAGCAAGGAGAGGAATGGGAAGTAGTGATGCAAAAGCACACAAGGATTTGTAAAACTACTGAGATTGTGGAAAATGTAACAAGAGAAAAGACGGTGACAAAATGGATTTGATACTTCAGGTACTTAGAGGCTGTAATAGAAGGAAAACACCACTGAAACACAGTCAGATATGCAAAAGTAAAATTTAGCAGTTTTGTTTGATCATCACAAAAAGCTCTCAAATAGATTATGTAAGTAATAATCCCTACAGCTTGGGCCTCCTCTCAGCACTCAGCAGTCACGCAACATGTTTCCATTGTTCTAATGCAGTGTTTCCTGTAATGGCCAAGTGGCAGTGAGACAGGTAGATTAAAGCTGTGTGTCTGACTGTCATCATGCTCATGATTTTCACTGTATGGAGGTGGTGATCCTCAGTCCACACCACAAAAACAGCATATATGCACACACATCATGCACAAGCACAAAGTGTAGTTCCGTGAGTTCTGCTGTAGCACCAGTTCCCCATGACTCACGGCACATCCGTGTAAAGGGCTTAACACAAGGTAGGAGGGGATAAGCAGCACCCCTGATGTTTAAGCTGCCTTTGCTTTGAAGCAAATGTGAGCATGTGTCTCTTTCTCACTCTCTCTTCGTTTGTGTGTGTAAGCGCATGCTGGTGTGCTCATGCACCTCACGAGCGCAAAACCAACCGTCACAACTATTAATGTATCCTGATCAGCCCACTGAAAATGAAGCTAATCTGTTGCGAGGGAAATGGGGCAAGAATTAGCTCCTTCAATCAACCACTGGTTTCCTTTTAGCATCTGAGGTATTCCGTCATTTGTCTCCATGCATTTTCTAGCTGCATCCCAACTCACAACATTTAGTGGTTGTGTAGACTGATGCCTGCCGTTCTTTCAGATGACTACTGAATACCGGCGTTCATTTATTGCAAGTGATGATTCATTTCATACTTGTCACAAAGCCCCGATACACATGAATTGAAATTCCAGCCCAAAAATGTACATGTTTTTAGTTGAGTGAAGTTGATGGAATTTCAATTCATGTCATTCAGTTTTAAACTGAAATTGAATGCACTGCAACCCAAAGTATCAGGGCTACTTTCATCAAACTCTCAGGCAGCAGACTCTCTTGTATGTAAAGTGTAAATGTGTTTGTTCTTCTCATAGACCATTGTTCGAGGGAACCGGCCACCCAAAGACGCGTCCATCAATGGCTTGCTGGAGGAGTTTGACAACATCTCAGTAACACGGTCCAACTCCCTGCGTAAAGAGAGCCCACCAGGC
Source organism: Lepomis gibbosus (assembly GCA_029875015.1). Lineage (NCBI taxonomy): Eukaryota > Metazoa > Chordata > Actinopteri > Centrarchiformes > Centrarchidae > Lepomis > Lepomis gibbosus. The sequence goes on along the minus strand of JAPMOB010210665.1, from coordinate 35,488 downwards.
CCACACCAGGCTGGAAGCAGCTCCAAACCCTCGGTCAGTGGTCATCCCAGCGCACCAGAGGAAAATGGATTCAACCACTATTACTCCCGCTACTCCTGCGACCTAGACACGTCCAGCAGGGACTTCTCTCTTGATCCCAGCAGGCCAGGGTTCTCCATAGATGGGGACTGGGCAGTTGGGAGGCACTATCGATTCACCAAGCAGAATGGTCACTCACACCCCATCCGCAGCCACTTCTACCCGGACGCCATGCCCCAAAAATCAGACTATGGCAAGCTTCCCCCGGACTACCACGCCTACCTGGAGAGCAAAGGGCGCTCAGCTGATGAGGTGGCCTCCACGGTGGGGAGTGGGGTGGGCTCCAGTGGCTACTATCGGGCATCTGTGGGTGGCTCGTCCAGTCAGGATTACCGGGACACTTCAGTAGGCACGCCATCTCGTGCCTCACTACACAGCGAGCAAATCAACTACCCAGACAGTGAGTGGAGCTACGGCGGCCTGCGGGATGAATACGAAAAGCGGCCAAAGAGTTCTTATGTGACCCAGACCAGCCCCACGCCAGCTATAAGGCAACGATCTCGCTCAGGCTCTGGGCTGCAGGAGCCAAATGTTCCATATGCAGCCAGCGGGGCTTTCAAGAATCAACCACAGGCTCACCCATACAGCTCCTACACTTACCCTCGCCTCTCGGAGAGTCTCGCTAACTCACAGACCATAGCCAAGGTATCTACACCAAACACAAAAACTATGGCATTCTAGTAATAATAAAAACAAAAACATCTATTAATCTATGAAAATAACTGTGACAGGGACTTTGACAGTGTTTACTCTAAACTACAGAGCATATTGTATAATCTACTAAATGGCTACAGTAACTGTCTAGAAACATGTTTCAACACAGCACTCCACACCTCCCTGACAAGCCTGTAGAAACATCACAGAGAAAATTACACAGTGGTATCCCCACATTCAGTCCCACCTCCCATCCACCTGCACTCTTTTTCCTCTTTCTTTATCTATGACTCTCCCTACGGTTCTAGTTCTCTCTCATTCTTGCTCTTCACAGTTTTTTTCTGGCACTCCTGACAGATACATAGTGTCAACTGTTAATCTACTCACAGAACATGGTGCTGCCACATACAGAATTACCCCTCTGCAGCTGCCACTGTCTCTGCACACACATCAATTAATGCTCATGCTGACCATCGACCAGAAAGCTTTACAGAAAGAGTTACAGAGACTAGACAAAGAGATGCACAAAGCAATGTAGAGAAGAAAGAAAGAAGCAAGAGGCAGTGACATGGCAGGAAGAAAGTGAAAATCAAATACCAGAACCAGGTAAAATCAAAGCAGAATTGTCTAAACCAGAGCAGAACTGACAAAAACTTTATGATCTGCACCATTTTGATATAAAGAGAAAACTGTGATGCTGTTACTTAATGGCAAACATATATCTAACAGAAAAGCTTTAGCCCGGTTAAACCATCAGAATGATAGTGATGATTGTCTGCATAGAATCAGTGCTTCATGTTTGCAAATGATGCACAGAGGCTGCTTGCATTGTTCTGTGGGTAGAGAACAAATCTAGACACGAGGGCAGATATGAATCTTAAACAGTTTATCCGTGTATCATAGATGCTCCTAACAAAACATGTCACCAGAAAACACACAAACAAGCAGAACCTCAAGGTGATAAAAGTGCAGAATTTGCTGGAAAATTATATTCAACACATATCCAGAAAAACATTATTCACATAAGAAAAACAAATTGTGGTAAATAGGAAATTACGGATTTGATTGTTGGTAAAATGTCATGTTTCATAGCTTAAAGCTGCCCATTGTATGTGCAACACCAGCACTCAAAGTATGTTTGCACTTGGTGAGTGTGAGTCTGTGATGTGCTCCAGTGAAGCAGGAGCAAGAGGAAAGACTGAGATGCCCACGAGATTCTTCTACACAGAGACTCCACAGACAAAAGCAAACACACCTTCCATGCATTAGTGGCTGTGTAATGCAACCATATGTTTCCAGTATAAGTTACTTGAGGTGGTACTTTTATGTCAATATTATTATATAACTACATTTGCTACATTAGAAGATATTCAAATAAGTTGTACACAGTAGGCAACGTATGCTGCTAGTCAATGCAACAGCAGGGGTAAGTGACAGAAAGAGTGGTCATTCTGTAAAGTGTTCTTCATATCATTTCTTTCTTTGAATCATTCTCCAAAGCTTTCAGTGCCCCATTAGGCCCATAATACAGGTGTGGGTACTGCTACCACATCTCCCCAGCATCCCTCCTTCGCACACACACACACACACACACACACACACACACACACACACACACACACGCACACACACACGCACACACACACAATGAGTCCAGCAGCTGAGAGGGAAACTGGGTGTGCTGATGTAGATCCCAGGTTGCCTTGATGAAAAACCATTTAACCTGCATGCTTCAGTAAATAGCCACTCGTAGAAAAAAAACTGCTATGGAGAATGCAAGAGTAGCAGGATTGGAAGTGATGCCGGAGAAGGTCATTTTTCTTACATATTGTTGATTATTACCACTTTCTGAGTTGTTGTGCTTGAGGAGGCACATTTGCTTTCCTGAAAATGTAGGGAATGTAAAGATTTAAGACTTAAGACTAACAGTTTGTGGCCTATCCAAAAAGCTATAATGCTAAAAGATATTAACTCCATCTGACTATATTTGGTTTTCGTTAATACTCGATTTGGTGCTCCATGTATTGTTTTGTCAAATCTTAAATCCTATTAAATATAGGCCATAGTGCAGAGCTGGCTAAGGAATCAATGCACCTTAATTTGTCTTGTGATGTTTGGAGATTTTGCAGCAGTGGTAAGAAGAAAAAAAAGACAAGGAATCATCTGGCAGCTTAAGAATCACTATTCTTCTTGACTCGTGGACCTTGTAACAAACCCACCCCTCTCTCTCCTCTCTCATTCTCTACCCTTTCTTCTCTTTCCCTCATTCAGCCCACTCACACCACTGAAGTAAATCCTTCTTTTTTCCCTGCTGTTGTTGGGAGCCAGTGGGGATGTAACAGTAGACAGCGCAGAGACTTGGCCACACACAGACACGCAGCCACACAAAGATACAAACGCACACACTCCCTCCCCTCGCTGCCGTCCTCTCTTGCTCTCTCTCTCCCACTGTGTTTTGTGGGGAATGCGAGCTCAGTGCCGCAGCTCTCGGTGACAAATTGATGTTGCGGCACTTTCCCTTTCTGCAGCCTTAGCATAAAACTGGCCGAACGATGTTCCACCGCGGAATTCAATTTCACAGTTGAGTTAGGTTGTTGATTACCCTGCCAAACTCAGATTAATGCGCGTTTAACCAACATGGATCAGGAGACCCTTGGCTGACAGCCAGCCAGCGGTGCTGGCCAACGATAGGGCGGCGCAAGACTGGGCCATCCCAGCACCCACCCTTCCCCCACACCTGCCTGAGAGTGATTGATTAAAAGAATTCACACCATGTAATTATACACCATCCTAACACATCAGGGCTCCTCCTCTATGCACGTGTGTGTGTGTCTCTTTGTGTAACTGTAAAGAGAAAGAGTGGTAAGCACAGACAGAGAAACAAATAAAAGGAAAGAGAGGGAGTTTTTGATTATGAGAAAATAAATCATGCTGGTTAAAGAGCATTTTCGGGAGGTGGCAAAGGTAATGTAATTTAATCTCTGCAGGGTGAAGAAAGTGATCTAACCAATCCAGGCAAACGTGTTTTTTTAGATTACTTTTCTCAGGATTGCCAACAAGGACTGAATACTACCAGCATTCTGCAACATTTTCCTAGTTTCTATTTGCTGTGGTCATTGTTACACAGTAGAACATTTTACACCTTTATAAAATGACGTAGTATGAAATCACTACTGATGTGGTCATTTGTGGTTTGCGAGTCTCCTCAAGGTTTGTGTAATATGTATGTCCATGCATTTGTGTGTGTGTACACCAGGCCTATTATGAGTCAGATCAGTTCAGCTGTGTCAAACAGCTGAGCTTTTAATAAGTCTCTCTCAGTAAAGCGGTAGTAATCATGCTCCCGCACTGCTTTAAAGTTTAAAGGAGGCGTTTCTAGGATCTTAAGAAAGAGGTGTGTCCCAGATCCGGATGTTCCCTGGGCTCCTGCTTGATGGATGGAGTTGTTGAGGAGAATTGTTAGATGATAATGATAAATTATGGTTCATGTGCTGTGGACTAAACGTCCTCTGTTAGGTCTGTCGAGGGCTAATGTACCTACAGACATACCTGGAATTAGAGCTGGCATTTTGCTGTGGACAGAGTGTGTGGTCATGCATTACACTGATGCATCTAGGACAGTTACATGTTTAAGTAACTTATGAACACTATGCATACAGTATGCACAAGTCTTCCAGCTGGTGTAATTGGACAGTTTTGTTTCTTTAAATTGGGATACACCAGTCAAATAACCTTGTCCTTGTGCTCTCTTGTCCAGGGTGACTATGAGCGTCCGCTACGTGATGGCAGTCCCCAGGTTACGGGCGGCGACACCTACCCCAGAGGGCCTCTTAAGCAACCTCAGAGCCACACCAAGCCGCCTGGCTACCCCCCAGCACACCTGCCCTACCCTCCTGTCTTTCACCATTACAAACCTTCCCCCTACCACCATCCCCCCTCCCAGCCCAGCCCACCATACACCCCTCAGGTAAAGCATATTCTCTGGGTTCACTCATACTGATGACAAACATTTGAGAGATGTGTAGCTTCTTACACCAGATAAAACTATGAAACCCCCTTGAATTGGCTGAAAAGGTGCACTGTAGCAAAACTGAAAACAGGCCTGAAAAGCAGATGTTTTGTGCTATAGATTAGGGTAGGAATAATGCATTTGGTAAAAATGCAGTTTAGTTAAATATAGCCTCTCTCTGTTTCTCTGTCACTCTGTACATATGTGTGTGTTCTAAACACAGGGGGCCTACTCACAGCCCTCATCACCCTACATCCTCCCGGGGGCCTACCCGCCTCCTTCGTGGGGGTCCAGCTCGGACACTCAACCCTCCAGAGTCTCTCACGAGCAGTTCAGAGCTGCACTTCAACTGGTGGTCAACCCAGGTGAGAAATGGACAAAAGAAAAGTGACAATGACATGCTTTACATAAAACAATTCCTGTGCCACATCAAAACTGAGCTATATGCTTATGCACGCCTATAGGCGACCCTCGGGAATACCTGGACAGCTTTATCAAAATCGGCGAGGGCTCCACGGGTATCGTGTGCATCGCCAGCGAGAAGCACAGCGGCAAGCAGGTGGCTGTGAAGAAGATGGACCTCAGGAAACAGCAGAGGAGAGAGCTGCTCTTTAATGAGGTATGAAAGACTGACAGAGATGGGGCGTGACAGCAGTACACTTATCTCAAACATACTCACACCTACAGCACCCCTACCTGGGTGTCATTACTTTATGCAGCAACTGTAGTTCTGGTTCTTTTTGGAGACTGGACGGTGGATGTTGTACTGCTACCAGTCTGTGATTTGTTCATGTCTAACAGAGGGGAAGGCCCAATGGCCCCTACACATATAGGAGGAGAGAGGGTGCCTTTTTTTTCAGAGGTTAGCCTATTTTTGGCCCCTTTGACTTTTTTAGGGACATTTACTTAACTGAAATCATGTGTAATTGTTACAGTATATTGTGCAATAATATCAGTGTAGGTTAATTTCCTCAGTCACCTGACCTGCTCCACTCCAAGTTGTAGAAGAAGAATATTATATTATAGATCCAAGATAAAAGAATGTATTGAGACCAAAAAGGCAGAATTACAAATCCATCTTTATTTCGCCTACTGACTGCTACTGTAGGTCAGTTTGTCCCACATAAATGAAGAGCCTGAAGCCCACTCCCCACACGTGAATTCACATTTATAACAGATAGCTCAAACGAACAGCAGCAGAGATGTAACTAGTTTAAATAGCATCATTACACCTACATAAAAATAAATCTCACAGGAAAACAGTAGCTTGCTTATTAACCGAAAAACAAGTTCAGTTTGCTTCTGTTACCCTGACACATAGCCACATAGACACATAGCAATCAAACCACAAGTACATTTTTACATCCATAATTACATTTATTTACTAAAAATGTATTAATAGTATTCACTGAAACCCCTTGGCGAGAATTATATTCATAGCTGTTTCTTTTCACGGTATGCTAACTATTGACAAATGAGCTCTGTATCATTTTCATCCCCACTGAAATAAAAAAGTGTGAATTTATTAAAGGTTGAGCCTTGGCTGTCCTTAACAAGCAATATTACTGATTCTATTTTTTTTTGTGTGTGTGTGTTGTAGGTGAGAGAGAGAGAGAGAGAGAGAGAGAGAGAATGATTGCATGCATGCATGTATGTTAGCATGTGTGTAAAGTGAACACAAATGTGAACCAGTGCATGTTCATTTGAAAACTAATTTGCTTCATGTAATCCTATTAATTTCTGAATGTAACCCCTTTATAGTTAAGCCTCCAGAACATGTTCCCATTAAACAAAAGAAAGTTAAATGAATAAATAATTAAAATGACATGAACAAATTTAATTAATTATTTAAATAGTAGATGATTTCCTTAACATATTTAACATGCATCCATACATTTGATTTTGTGTATTGATACAAATACAGTATTTAATTTAGCAATTAATAATTATTATAATAATACTTGTGTTACATGATATATACTGTTTTTTTCATATCAGAATATATAATTTATAGGCCTCTTTATCATGTTAACAAATAAATATATAAACAAGTAATTTCCTTCTGTCTCTCTCTGTCTCTGTCTGTTTTAGGTGGTTATCATGAGAGACTACCATCATGAGAACGTGGTTGACATGTACAACAGCTACCTGGTGGGAGACGAGCTGTGGGTTGTCATGGAGTTTCTCGAGGGCGGGGCACTCACTGACATTGTGACTCACACTAGGTAACCTCTCTTGAATATAGAAATATAAGATTCTAAAGTGTACTAAAAACAGCAGTGTAAAATACCACAAAAACCCTGAAGTGTCTGTGGAAATAGTCACAAAGTAACAAAAACAGAAGTAAAAGAGGGACTATCAAAATCCAATTTTAAATAAGGACTACACCTAGGAGCAGTATAACAGAGTCCAAGCACTTTGACACAACACAGAACCAATCGAAAATAAGTGGATAATGATTTTGTTTACTTAATCTCTTGAAGTAGGAACCTGCTACTAGAAACAACCAAAAGAAAAGCACTATATTTGCGGACCTCACCGTGCAGATTGTATGGTGTTTAAAGTTCAACTGGGAGCAAAACTTCCCAGCATAATGATGCAATTATTAATATCCTTAAATTACTTCTGAAATGAATCAGTCAGTAAAGGGAAGGAAGTTAGAGAATTAGGCTTATTTTCTTAGTTCCGGAGATGTGCTCATGAAGATCAATTCCACTCTCATAACTGTCTCATAACTGATGGCTATTTTAGCTTAGCATAAAGGCTTAAAACAGGGGGAAACAGCGTTGCCACACAACCAATCGAAGAGTACACTATATTTTTTGTAAGGTTTAATCAAACATGATTTAACATGTTAATAGTGAGTTATAAAGGCACAGGTAGGTGAATTATATTAGCTTTGGACAGATCCAGGCTAGCCGTTTCCCCCGTTTCAAGTCTTTATGCTAAGCTAAAATAATGTCTCCTGGTTGTAAGCTTCATATTTACCAGACAGCTGTGAGAGGTATTGATCTTCTCGTCTAACTTTAGGCAAGAAAACAATAACGTATATTCATGAAAATGACAAACTAATCCTTTAAAACCCTAACAGCAGTGTTTTTGACAAACAGAATGTATGCAGGATGAATTACAAGAGCTAAATAAATACAGAAATAAAATAAGAAGAAACTGACATAATATATTTCTGATGCCAAGAGATAAACTTTATGTGTCATTTGTGTGTGTGTGTTATTATCAGTTATGTTGAATGACGAGACAGACAGAGGAAGCAACCATATGGGAGAGGGTTCATGTCCTCCATTTTTAATCAAAATCTCTGAATGACTGAAGACATGTGATGTGCTGGTGATGGTGGTGACATCAAATGGGGTTGTTAAAAATCATAAGGTCATTTAATTTGCTCTCCACATGAGAAACGTCACAAAGATGGATGATTTTGCAAGACAACCAGGAGAAACAAGCAGATGGCCTGTAATCCAGTTCTGCGTTTGATAGTTTTAGGATTATTGTTCTCCAACTTTTCCTAATTGCTTCTCTGTTGTTGAGTCGTGTTTCCAAGCTGCCGCCTCATTGTTTTAAGCTTACTTTGTGCTTGGTGTTTAATTACAGTCATTTGCGTGGAGTGTCAGCATTAGCACTGTGCGGTGTCGGATGCTAATAACACGCTTTGGTGAGGCTGAGCACCGCTGCTACCGTGAAGTATTTTTAACAGGCTCCCACACAGATGTTTGCCTGTGTGTTTTCAGTCTGTGTGTGTTTGTGTGAGAGAGAGAGGGAGAGAGTTTCAGTATGCACGAGTGCTCTCAGAAGTACTAATGGAAATCTCAGTAAAGAGGATATTATTGCGCACACATGTTTGCTCCTTAACTCCCCTTCACTCTTTTTCATGAGTTTGTTGAATTTTAAGTGGAAATAAGTGTGTATGTTTTCATGCATTTTTTTTCAATATTCTAATCGATATTCTTGCCAATATCAGCTGTCAGATCAAAGAAAGAGGAAAACTATGCTTGTGAAGTGGAAAATAATCCCACAATGGCATTAAAATCTAGTTGTTAAATTTTGTTTGCTTAGTAACCATATACATTGACCACTTGATTTAATTATTAGGCATTATATCTATCCAAGTTGATGATCTAAGCAATGTTGCAGTGTGTTTTTTCTTGGTAATTTCCTCCATATTTGTCCAGGTGAAAGCTCTGTGCTATTTCTGTTACGCCTTTTGTTGTGGAAGTAACTGCTGCCTGCCTTGCGTGGTGCAAGCCGCATCAGGTCGCTGGCTTGTTGGCAGCTAACACACACCAAGATACATGAACACACACAACACACACAGGCGAGTCAGTGGTGGCAGAGTGGGCGTCTGTGTTCCTGAGCTACTTCAATGACATTCAAATTTAAATTATATGCTTTTGTTAATGAGCTGCACTTCACAGGGATTTTATCCAGTGTAAGTGCAAAAGCATATGTATTTATGCTTGCAGTTGTGTGTGTGTGTATGAACGTGTGCATGTTTGTGTGTGCGTAGGTGTGTATATCATTCTCCTCCCCCTGGCAACCTTTACAGGCTCATTAAAATTGTTTTTTACTTTGTGTTTGTAACAATTTTCTATTTCAGTGATCCTGTTTTCCTTTTAATTGTGTGTGTTCATTTGTGTGTGTTTGACTGAGGGATGGAGGGGATGGGAGAAAGGGGGGCCAGTAAGAGGTGAATTGTTTTTGCATACACATCTCCTTCCTGAACACTTTGTGTTAGCCAGTTGTTTCCCTATTAGCAGAAGGCTCATTTATCTCTTGTGATTGTAAATGCATACATGTGTGACAATAAAATCTGCTGCGATGTGGAGTGTTAAGAGTGTGTGTGTGTGTGTGTTGAGAGAGTATGTATGAACATGTGTGTCTATATACTGTATATACTGTACTGTACATACTTCCTATGCATGTATACTGCATATACTGTATGTACGTTTCCTTGGTCTATGCCTGCAAATGAGCATGTCTCTATTTCTGCAAATGTATGTGATGGCAGTTTAGAGCGCGTGAACACACACACACACACACACACACACACACACACACACACACACACACACAAACACACTGCATGGCTTGGCCAGCTGGGTCTAGATGTAAATGTTCAGTGGAGCTGTGAGTTTCTGTGCGAGCTCAGTCAGACGCACTGCATCGCCCCGTCTCTCCATATGGGACCCTCCTGTCCGCTCTGCACAGCAGTCGCTGCGGGCTACAGGGGGATATTTTCAAACTGGATTTCTGCTCCATCGTAGTTGTGTTGAACTGTAATCTCTTTAGAATGACAGCAAAGTCTGAAGCCAGACTCGTCTGAGCTGTAGCCTAATAAAAAGTAGTAATTTAGATATTAAGATATACCTTATTTACAGACTAGCTATATAGCCTTTTTGTTGTATTTAGAAATACGATTTAATAAGACATTCACATTTTACTTGTGCCTTTGCCCTCACAGCCACCTGTCTTACCCTTTTCCTTTCCCACAATGCACCACGTAGAAAGAAAGTAAAGAAAAAATACAAAAAGTATACAGATAAAGAAGATGTATGACAAACTATACAGTAAATTAATAAATCTAGAAAAGGAGAAAATTAAAAAGAGAAGAAAAACAAAAAAGAAAAGAATAATACAATCGTCAAGATACTATAAGAAGCTATAACAATTAATGTAATTTGATAAATACCTGTATATAGAAGTGAGAATAAGTGATTCGAATACTAAATTCATAATTCATTCATTCATAATGTTTTTAATTAGGATGGGATGACATAGGCTAATACAGTTACAATAAAGGTAAAGTTACTATTAACTACATCACAGGAGAGTACTACAATAAAATTTAGGGTAAAAACAAATATATATATATATAAACAAATACATAAATCATTTTTAAAAAGCAAAGACCACTCCACTGCTCTTGCAAAATACTCAGACAATCCTCACCTCAGCTAAAAGAAAATGACATATCTTTTCTGACATTCCCACATATGAAATACACCTCTACAGGCTCTTCTACTTTCAGAGTCATTGCTGACATGTGTGTGTGTATGTTTGTGTGTGTGTGTGTGTGTGTGTGTGTGTGTGTGTCTCCTCACAGGATGAATGAGGAGCAGATTGCTACAGTGTGCTTGTCGGTGCTGAGGGCTCTGTGCTACCTGCACACGCAGGGCGTCATCCACCGCGACATTAAGAGCGACTCCATTCTCCTGACCAGTGATGGCAGGGTAAGTGCACGTGATGAGTGTGTGTGTGTGTGTGTCTGTGTATGTGCGTTTGGATATATTATTAATTCACACTCCTCCATTTGGGATATTATTAAACCTGAATTTAAAATTAATCCCCATTTAAACAGTAATACTCAGGTATTTAATAACCAGTGCTACTACCTTTGTTCCTGTCACTAGTGATCTCAGTGTAACACACACACTCGCACACACTCACTGACCTTCTCCATTGGTGCCACTCCTGCCACTTGTCAACAGACTGTGCCAGAAACTCATCATCATCAATTATCACTCGTGCCCCAGTAATTAAATCCTGCCTAATGCCTCCTAAAGAGCTGATAAGACATGATTAACTAAAGGATAATTAACCGCTAATACGGGAGATTAGTGTCTTCCATGAAAGCTCTTCATCACAATGGGTCAGTGCACTTCTTGACATCAAACACAGAGGTTCTGATCTAATACAATTTGCACTGTATGTCCACACACAGTAGTAAGAAACCATGGTGGTTGTATGTGTTTGCAGATCAAGCTGTCAGACTTCGGCTTTTGTGCCCAAGTTTCCAAAGAGGTGCCCAAGAGGAAGTCCCTCGTGGGCACACCCTACTGGATGGCACCAGAGGTCATCTCCAGACTACCTTATGGGACCGAGGTGAGGACGGCACGGATTACCGTTGCTCTGCACCAAGTGTCAGAGAGACTTCCCAGCGTACTGTACTGTATGTTTTGCATGCCTCTGCACTGGTAGACAGGATGAATGTTTTATTGTGTGTCCAGGTGGATATCTGGTCTTTAGGCATTATGGTGATCGAGATGGTGGATGGAGAGCCCCCTTACTTCAATGAACCCCCTCTGCAGGCCATGAGGAGGATACGGGACAACTTGCCCCCGCGGCTAAAAGAGTCGCACAAGGTAAGAAAGGCTGCAATGCAGGTTTTTAGGACAGTAAGCAGAGCGAAAGGAAATTCTGAAGTCAAAATTAAAAATCAAGGATTTAAAAAAAATCTTTGCCCATACCTATGATTGAAGTGTGAATGCATTCAAATAATACATGCAGATAATTTGTAGAAATGCTCAAAATGACCAAACTTTATATTGACATAAACAATGTAGCGACACTAACTGCTGCATGATACACTGCAGTAAACCCTTCTGGAGTGAAAAGTACATACAAAAGTACTTACTGTATATTTGTATTTCAAAATAACTTTCAATTCTAGCTTTTTAGTTAACTCTGAAACAGGTTTATTCTGCATAATTTAACAATAATGGCTAGCCATACTGTTATGGCCTTTAGTTATACATCTATATTTCAGCTTTGTTGTGAGAAATCCTGTTTGCTCTGTGTGTTTGGTTTGTCAAGACTAGAGATGAAAATCTGATTTCTACCATACTCTTCATTATCTGAGTCTAGCATGTTAGCATGCTAACATTTTAGCACAAAACACAAAGTAAAGCTTAAAAGATACAATTTGGACTTGATGATGGCCCTAGATGGACAGTAAAGGGATCACCAAAGTTATTACAATTCATCCTGAGGGGACATGAATGTGTGTACCAAATTTCACGGCAATCCATCCAGTAATTGTTAAGATGTTTTTCTAAGAACATCAAAAGTCAACCTTATGGTGCGCTAGAGGTAAAGTCAGGAGATCACCATTAACATTTGGGTTCATTCCCTGGCTTCCATGAATGTCGGTCTGGATTTAAGTCATAGACCAACTCACAGATGGACATTGCTATTTGAGCCGTGCTAAAAATGCTAAATGGCAAAAAATGTGCATGTCATATTGTTAATACGTTTCACTCAGATACAGCACAGCTGATTAACACTAACACAAGTTCTTTATCTAAGATATTACCTGCAAGTTTGTGCTAGTATTAAACTCCCCTTTACAATCAATAATTATAGATCAAATAAAGGACCAGAATTAAAGCATTTCTTTACGTCTTCAGGTGTCTTCGGTGCTGCGGTCCTTCTTGGATCTGATGCTGGTGAGAGAACCCTCGCAGAGAGCCACGGCCCAGGAACTTCTCCAGCACCCCTTTCTCAAGCTGTCTGGTCCACCTTCCTGCATCGTTCCCCTTATGAGACACTACCGCCACCGCTGAGCTGTTGGCCAATAACCTGCCCTCCTCTACACTAAAAAACACACACATTCACACATTAACAGGGTGGCACCGCCCTCACCCAGCCAAAACACGCCACCGATTGGTGGCGCGCCACTAACTCTCACACCTGTAACCGTGAAGTAGATTAGCTAGAGGAATATAATACATTTTAAAAAACACACGACAGAGAAAAGAAGAAAAAAAAAAGTCGATTTTGAAACTATGAACTGGAGTAGAAGAGTGTACTGTGCCAGACGTCAAGTAGAAACATGTGGGCTGGCTCGCCCTGCTGCAGCCTTTTTCTCTTCCTAGACTGTGAGTCCTCAGCTCCATGTAGAGTTGTAGTAGCCATCAGCAAGAGCTTCAGAGGGGTGTTGCGAACTGCTGACGAGGTGGAGGGAACATGGGGCCCGGCGCTCTGCTCCAGACCGGTGCAGCAGAGGGCAAAACAATCAGCTACGTGCAGAGAGCGGCCTTTGACTGGTAATGACTGTTGTCGTCGGCCCATCAGAAGGACAGGCTGCTGCTCTGCTGGTCAAACAGAGACGAGCTCTCTTGTGTCTCTCGTCACACACTAACAGTGAAAATGTATTTTAGAGAAACTTGTAAGTTTTTCTGTACAGTTTTGATAATTTGCAGTATTTTATCGTGTCGTAACCATTGTGATATGAGCAGTATTAAATAGAGTTTCTGCAGAGATCTTTCCTACTGTTTATAATCCATTTTTTGCTTAAAGATATAAGAGATATCCCAAATAAACCCACTTAAACCTAACTGTTACTAAAAATACTAAATATATTTATTATCTTACATTTGTAGACAGAACTTCCATTAAATGTTGGGAAAAGGGTAACATCAGAATTTTGTATGATGTTTTAAAGTATTTATTTATTTATTGGAATTTATTGGAACTTTTTGGTAGTGTGGCCTTTTCTTTTTTTTTTGTGGAGGGGGAAGTTTTGATTTACATTTCTAAAAGTGCATCGGCAGACAGTGATATCAGTTATTATATCATCCAAGCAATACCCCAAACCTACTTATGAAACCATGAAGCCCTGTATTTATGTTACTGTAATTACACCATGCATTTAAATGTAGCACAGCCTGAGTGGATTTGACAAAAAAAAGATGATTTATTCTACGCAGACCTGTTTTCTTTTATATTAGAGGCGCCCATCCAAGACGCTCGCCGCCTACCGCGCAGATTTTAGGATGCTGATAAAAGGTCTCGTTTTCTACTCACATCCTCACTGTCATCATCTCACTCCTTATCCCACCTCAGTCAGACACACACTCGCTATCACTGGAACTGTGCTGCCATTCTCATCTCTGGTCAGACCGGGAGAACAGTGTAATCCTCCTCCCTGCGTCAGTTTTTACCCATCATTCACTGTGATATGTAAATATGACTGTGCGTACGTGAATGTGAGTGTTTGTGTGTGTGTGTGTGTGTCCTGTGTATGTCAAAGAGCAAAAGAGGTAGAGCGTGTTTATCTCTGTACAACATCTGAAAGTGTGTGTGCGTGTGTGTGTGAGTGCGTGCCAGGCTAATCCTTGACAATGTGTCAAGACTTGAATGAGTAACACTTATCTGTGGTGTTGGCTTGTACAGTGATATTGCATGTTTGTTATCAGTGAAGCTGGTTTCAATTAAAAAACACCCATAAAAACATTGAGATGTGTTGCATGGATTTTTCCTTCATCACCCTATACAGCCTCTTCTTCTTCTTTTCTTCCTCTTCTCTCTGTGTTTCATATCAAGCAGAGATTTTTTTTTCAAACAGCACACTGTCAGATTATTCAAGGGAGTTCCTTTCAGTCATCGACAGTTTATTTTCTCTTTGTTGTTTGGGTCTTCCATATTCTCTAAATTCAGCAATTCTCATTTCCAACAACTTCACCCTAACTTCAACTCAGAACAGAGAAGCAGAAAAACACATCCATGGATCGGTGTTGCCATAATATATGAGGTTATTTCTCTTTCCTTCCTCTAAGCCATTTCCCTCTGGAACACTATAATGGGATATTGATTTAGCTCGGACAGAGAATGGAGCTTCTTTCTCAGAAGAAGATACCTCCGCCGACGGCCCAGTAAATAAAAGCACAAGTACTGGGGCCAGTGATACCGCAGGGCATCAATGAGGTTCATACTCAAGACTGTAGAATCGAAAAAAGTTACCAGTCACAATGTGAATAATGTAATGCATCCATATATTCTCAACTGCTCCAAACGCTCGGCAACACATTATAGGTAGACAAAATTGTGAATTTGTACCTAAATAGGTGTGTTGGTTGACCTTTCATTTTTGTGTGTTTTGTTAGATTTTTATCTTTTTCGCAGGTGTAATTAATAAAATTAATTATCAGCTCCTTTCAGGGCTAAAGCTACCCTTGAGGACAGTTGGTCATGTCCTTTGATTTTAACAGTGGTAAAAGAAGTAGCCTACTCAGATCTTTTACTTACTACCAATACAACAATCTTACAGCGCAAGGACTATTGTTGGAGAAACCTGTCCATGTTGCTTCGTTATTTCACCATTAAAAGTCCGAGGGATTTGTTTCCAAATGAGGACGAGAACGGATAGCGCGCGTATTTCCGCCACACCCGGAAACGAGACAAGCTGGACTGCCCACGGCTCCATTGCTGGATATCTGAGCAACAGGTGAGTTTTTCCAATGAACTGTGAGTTGTCTATTTCTTTATTTATTGCAGCTTTTGGTGGACATAGGCCTAGGCCTGTAGGCTAACTTACTAGCAGCGTGTTGGCATCTCTACATAAGGCCTCCGCTACTGTCAGGGGTTAGCGGCTGTTTCACTTAAAAGGTATATTGTAGCACTGTGCTTTGGTTAAATTAGGTTTGTGGTTGTTTCCTGTTGTTATAGTTCATCTCCGGCATTGTTCATGTATTGTCATAGTAAACTCAGCCACGTGAAGGTGGTGTTCTGTGGCTACTTATGTCAGCTTTTATTAGGAGCTTTGGAGGTGACTGCAGCTGACTTTCGTTGACTTGATAGTCCAACGTGAGCTGCAGGTGACTGCAGGGTATAAAAGGCGCCGTCAAGTCGGACACATTCTAACTGCGTGAGCTTACTGTGAGCTGAGAGCATTGACTGATTTGCCGCCACACCAGCAAAAGTGTTGTTTCAACTTTGTGCAGCCGGAGAAACGCAACTGCGGCCGCCTTGGTCCCGCCAGGTTTTAACATCATGTGACACGGTGACGTTTTGTAGCGCCACAATTTCTAACCAGCATGCTTTATTTTAACTCTGCGCAGCGCCCCATGAAGTCAAACGCACCCACTCGCACCTATGCGTCCCTTCAGGTTTTTGATCTGTTGTGAGGGAATTCTGATTAAGCTTTAGTGCTTTTTGACTGTTATTAGATGGTGCATATTCAGAGTAGCCTATATTTATGAAGATATGCATCTAATGTTTCACAAACATTATTAAAAATCCCCCACAAAGGCGTAATTATTAAATAACCTGTCGTCTAGATTTCATGAAATCTGTTCTAAGTTCCCTGTAGTTTTGGAGGTGTATTTGTTACACCACTGTTTTCTGTCAGACCGCTTCATCTGACCGTGTGACATTAGACTACTGATTTTTATTAGTGACAAATGTGGAGGTGTCTATGTCTTTTGGTTGCAGAAGCTACCCCTATCACTCTGAATGAATCAATACAAATCACAGTAAGGTGAGTTGTTATGCTAGCTGGGGACAGATGGGTGTACAAATACAGCCCACACTGACATGTATCGAGCACTTTTGGTAAAAGTACTTGAATAAATGTGATAGCTTTTCTTCTTGTAGCCCTACCTGTAAATATATTTGGTATTTTGAGTTGACAGTGTGGAATGCAGTCAGTATGTTTAGTATGGAAGTCAAGGTTTCATTCAGTTTAACCAGAGAGGACAATGTACAGTCTTCAGTCCTGAGAGTACTAACCCAAGCATGAGCCTTATAAAAAAAAAACAGTTTCATACAAAATCGCATGATAGAGGAACCATCACCACTGCTCATTCCTGACTGTTCACACTGACAGTTATACAACCATCACAGCCCCCCCCCCCCAATTGTTGTGGTTGGTACAGGCGCAGTGAGATTAATCTGTGCTTGGTCTGATATTAACAGGACAATTATAGTCAAATAGGAGATCAGAAGTTTGAATGTGGTTGTCTCTGGTCTTGGGTCGACCTTTCTTCAAGATCATTTCCAACAATGACAAGTGAATAAACTGGAGTATGGGCTCTGACTTTGATGTCCTGTGACTGAGGATGATCTATGACGTCGACCTGCTGTAACAAATGTGTGTAGCTGGCACAAATGCTCTATTTATTTTCAATTAGACTTGTTCATATTGCGTTTCCTTCGAAGACCTAGAGTCAGACGACAAAATCAATACCTCATCCCTGCAGCGTCTCCTCTGACAGGAGTATCAGTCTCGTCGGCTTATTTCATTTCAACGCTATAGTCTTGTTTGATTTGTTTTTTATAGAAAGGAAATTGTGATTTAAAAAAAAATATATATGTTTGGAAGATTGAAGAAAGTGTACTGTATTGTGAGATAATAAATAACTTGACAGGTGTATAGAGATGATTCCAGCAATTTAATTCAATGAACAGAAGAAACTGCACAAGATTGCATCAGCAAAGGTTTATGCATAGACTTAGATTCTTAAAATATTATACACAGATACTTTTTTTTTTTTTAATTGAATAACCTCTTTGTATTTTCATAAACACTCTCATATGGCATTCTGTTAAATTCCTCACTATTTAGTTCAGGATGTTTGTCAGATGTTTATGTATTTCTTTCTTCCTTTTTTTGATATGTTACACACATTGGTGGCGAGAAAGATTTGTTGAAATCAAAGCAAAAACACTGCAACTTTGAATGCCACTGTACACACTACAAGACTTGTCCACTGTGAAACACTAAGACTGCATTCAAAAATGAAATAGAAGGGACCTTTGAACAACAAAAAAATGATATCAAGATTAGCAAATACAGAACCAACAATTGGTATTGAAATTATTTAGCAGCAGTTTCAGAAAGAGAGACAAGAAAAAAACAAACTGCTGGCAAATGACAGCAGAAGCTCTGGCAATTTTCCTGAAATTTCTTTCATAGAGAAGTTGGATAAAAATAGCTGATGTGATTTTTTTTATTTTTTTTAATGGGGGAAAAATGGTAGACTAACCTCAAGTTGGTGATTTTTCAGATAATCAACCACCAATCTGAACAAAAATCCATTATATTTTCATTAAGCATACATTTCAGTTTTTATTTTCATTAAAATTGTAATTACTGTAACGCAGACTATGAATTTATGGCATTAAGATTCAGTCAGCAGTCGGGTAAATCAGGTTTTGGTAGGTTTACCCTCCAACTACATCCATGCTAGGCCCCAAGCTGTCCCACATATTTCCTACACACATTTCTCTGTCAGGGATTCAGTCCACTGCATAGCTCTTTCCTCCGTGGTGTTAGGCCTGGGACATCGAGGAGACAAGTCTTTTTTTTATTAATTTTTTAATCAGGTTCGCTTTAGAGAGAGCTGAGGGAGCCGCCGCTGTGCAGCTGACTACATGTTCTTGTACATGGAGCGATCTCTGGGGAGCTGGGGCTGGTTCGCTGTCAGCTTCAGGTGGAAGTGGTATACTGTGAGCGTGATGACGATGATGAGGGCCAAAATGAAGCCCAGGATGAGGGGGAGGGTCTCCTCCAGGCGCTCCCGCTGGTCGGTGATGCACTTGTAGGCTGTAAAAAGGGAAATAATGAGCAGAGTCAGCATGTTAAGGTGATGGAACATGATTGACAAGGGTCCTAAAAAGGCCTATAGGGAATTTTTTTATGTGCATTGTCTTTTCGGGCTGGGCGCCTTTCAGTGGAATCATTGTGATAATTTAAAATTAAGGACAACTAAAGGAACTGCAGCTAACAGTTATTTTCATTATTGTTTCTAGTGATGGTTTTCTTGATTAATTGTTCTGTCTATAAAATGTCCAAAAATAGGGAAAAATGCAAATGACAGCAGAACTGATGTCTTCAGATTTACTGTTTTTTCCAGCCAGGAGTTTGAGTCTACTTCTGAAGGATGAAAGAATCCAGCAAATATTCACATTTAAAAAAATTTAACTAGTGAATTCTGCATTTTGCTTAAAAGAATGACTTAAATGATGCATCGATTATTGAAATAGCTGATTTAATTTTATTGATTTCTGTCAATTGACCATCCTTTAATCAAGTAATGTTTAACATCTAATTAAATAATTCCAATTAAATTAGTAAGTTGCTAAATGTAGTTTTTACTCATGTTACACATCATAAGGCGTTTTCTAATGCAGTGTGTACAGTGGAACACAGTTAACTGCACGTCAGTTTGATCATTTTGTATGGGATTTAATTTCAGTCATATCACTCAGCCCTGCTGTCTTGGTGACCTTCAAGATTGTAGTAACCACTCAAGCACTCACGATGTGGCCCCTTACTAGGTTTGTCAGGCTGCAGTATAGGCTGACGCTAAGTGTGCAGCGTACATAGTTGTGTGGTAGCGTGTGCGTGTTTGCACAGACACAACTGCTCCTGAAGTTTTTATTTGTTAAAAAAAAAAAAAAACATCACAGAAAGGTGAACTTTCACAGATGCTCCTTCTCTCTTTCAGTTGTACAGTCAGTCACACTCAGTTTTCTTTCCCTCTTTTGTGTCTAAGGGGGGCCGGCAGTGCAGGATGTGGTTTAAAGTTGAAGGTGTTTCTCTCTGTGGACAGCAGTAATGTACACTAGGAGGAAGGCAGTGAAGCATGGCGCAGCCCAGTTTACAGCAGCTCAGACCAAATGATTCTTCCAAGGTGATTGGCTTCAGAGGACGGTCCAGGTACATTGAATGTGTATATAAAAGCTTGCATTGAGGACAAGGATATGACTGCACTCATAATGTCCTAATGACCCCCATCCCTTCTTTCCTTCTCTCTTTCTCTCTCCCCCCCTCTCTTTGCATCTCTTTCATCTCTTTTGCATCCCCCACCCCCTCTTTTTTCTCTTGTTACCCTGTCTCCATGTCTGCAGTCTTATGTACTCCATACTGCAGCAATACGTGAGAGAGAGAGAGAGAGAGTCAGGGACTGGAAAACGGTGGCAGTGTTTCTCAAAAAGGAATTGTATGTGAATTGTTCTTACGTTCGCTGAACATGAAGTCAGAGGCGATGTCAAAGGGCTGGATTTGGATGTCATACATGGAGATGGTGATGCCCTTCTGGTGGTCGCTTGAGATGAGGGTGAGAGTCTGCTGAGCTGTGCACACAAAGGAGCGCCCCGCCGGGGTCACCAGGGCCGATAGGCGGTGGGTGCTGGCTGTGTGCTTCCCAGCTGCAGAGAAAGCATGAGTCATGGATGAATATAAAGTAAGCATGAAGGCATTATAATAATGTTTAAGGTGTGTGTGTGTG
>JAPMOB010210665.1:0-14891 GCA_029875015.1 Lepomis gibbosus | reverse complement strand
TTCCATAAGTGTTCAATATAAAAAAAAAACAAATAACAGGAAAAATAATAAAATCAAATACAAAACAAACCAAAAAAAGACTTCGTGACAACAGAATAATTAAACATAGTATGAAAATTTAGTTAAACGAGTTTATAGGAAGATACACAACGGATTAATGCACTCGTTTTGTTTTTCACGTTGCAGTAATAATAATAATAATAATAATAATAATAATAGGCGTATTTTTCAGTTAAAATGCATTCTGTAACTTCACCTAAACTCTGCAATAATTCCAGTAAAAGCTCTGAAATGTTTCCAAAAAACGCGGGCGTCATAAATAGGCCTATAAGCATGACTCCACCTTGTAATTCCATCTAAATGTAGTGAGATGAATGACATCTCGATCAAAGCTGAGTCACTACTGTACACATGGCTCGGCGGGAGACTCACGGTTGTATGCGTTGATGAATTGCGACGTCTCCGAGGTGTCGTAGACGAACTGGACCTTACTAACCTTCCACACCTCAATGTCCTTGTCACGGGACTCCTGTGAGACGCAGACACATACCAATGTTTGACAGAAACTTGAAACTAAAGACAATGTAAACCCCAGTAAATTCTTGAAAACGTATAGCCTGTTTAGGTGATGTATTGGCGTCTTCATCCTGAGGAGATGATTGTGAAGCTACAGTGCATTGTTGTCACTTTTTTCGCCCACCTTAGAGAAGTACATGCGGAGAATGTAGGCGTTGTTCTTCCAGGTTATGTGGATCTCTGACTCCGTGCTCCCACATTTCCCCTCGATTTCTGCACTACGGGGCAGAGTGAACGATGCCTGCTCGGTGATCAGCTGCAAACAGATACAAGTACGAGTAAAAAGTTGAGCGATAGCAGAACGCGAACTGTAATCTCGCTGGTAGGAACTTTTAGCATTAGCGTTCCATTTTTACGCACGAATGTTCAGCGCATATCCAGAAAGCCTGCGGGATTATTTAGATGAGAGGACACAAAGAAAAGTCAATTCAATTCATGTTAAAAAAAAAAAAAAGTTTGATATCGGAAAATGTTTTCCTTTTCCTGACGATGGTTCACGTCAGCATTTTACGCACGACCACACAGTAGAAAAGCAGTTTCCAAATACAACTCTAATGTGCTCAAAACACATTCATCTTTATTAATAAGAACAGAAACAATCAATTTACATAAACAGCACAATATTTTTCACGTAAAACAAAAAACATTTCAAGGGCAGCAACCACTTTTACGCACAACGGATAATAAACCTTTGTCTTCACTTTATACATCCTGAAACGGTCAGTGCGTTTCTTTTGTTTTTTCCTTCCCCCCCCAGCATCCACATGTATTAAAATGCACGGGGGATTCCTTACGTCTATGCCGTTGAGCGCGAGCACGTCATATGGCACGAGGAATTTCACAGCGAATTCCACCATCAGGCATGTTGTGCCGTTCTCTCGGACCGCGAAGATGGCTTTGTCTGGGTTGTTGGAGAGGCCGGACAGGTTCTCCCCTTCCTGCTCCGCCAGCACCACGGACAGCACCAGCACACCTGGCCACGGAGCAGAATAGAATAGGATTTTGGTGGGGGCACTTACGGGGTAACAGATGGGTAACACGAATATCAAGACATGCAGAATCAGCAGAGATCAGCAGCGGCGGAATGGGCTGCTCTTGAGTTTAGCGGAAGACACACACACACAAACACACATTTTTAGATCACTGGCATATCACCTCTGTTTCCTCATGGCATAGTCAACATCAGGTTAAAACACTGGAGGTCTGAAATCTGCAGTATCAGGGGAGCAACAGCACGCCACTGGCTGCAGTCTAAACAGCGCCAGGAAGTGACGAGCTGCAACTCTGATCATGTTTGAAAGACTTTTCTATTTATGTCAGGAGGTAATAACAGGTGAAATATGCCAACTCAGTGAAACATAAGAGCACATATACACCCGGTCATGCCCGAACACGCGCAGAAGGGGCCCACGCACGCACACATACGCACACACTCACTGCAGTGAGGAGTCACGACAACTGCGCACGCACACACACACACACACACACACACACTTTCTCTCCCCCTTACCAAACACACAGAGCAGCAGAAGTCGGGCGCTCTCCGTGGTGCTGATCCCGAGTCGTTCCATCGTTATCAGCTTCCCCAGCGCTGGAAAAAAAGAGGGGGGCTAACTGACTGAGCAGCCTGTGCTGAAGCCACAAAAAGAAAAGAGAGAAAGACAGAGAGGGGAGGCGGGAGAGAGAGAAAGAAAGGGGGAAGAGAGAGAGGAGGGATGCCTCTACTCAGCGCCCGTAAGTCACGCTCAGATCATCGTGAATGCAGCAAAAAATGTCTCCAGGTTGGACGTGAGATCCGGTTTGAGCTGCAGAAGCAGCCGGCTCCGAGGAGTTCTGACTGTCCAAACCGACCTCCCTCCCCAAGGTTGACAAGGTTTAACGCAGTGGCAGCTGCAGGACTGAGCTCCCTCTACGCATTATTAACACAAGGAATAAACAGGTCCTTCTTGAATGACAAAGTCCATCACCTGAAAGTCGTCACCTGTGTCTCTTGTAAGGACGAACTCTGCATGCAGTCACAGTTATTCCCGCAATGCTGTGCTCTCCATCTCTGTGGTAGCAGCTGTAGGCTGGGCTGAAATGATGTACGTCTGGAGGGAAACGCCGACAACACCCTCTCCCTCCCTCCCTCTCTCCCGAACTCCACTTCTGCAAGGTTTTGCAGCTGAGAGTTTGTGAGAATGGGTGCTGTAAAACATCTGTTCATCTTAAACGGAGACTTATTAAGATGATTATTATTATTATTATTATTATTATTATTATTAAGATATTTATTAAAGAAGCTTTTCAAAAGTTATGACACAAGTTAACCTGACACCGGAACCACTAGGGTATCATTTTTCTCTTGCTTTACGAATCGTAATTTTGAGACTAATTACACGCAGAGAAGATCAGACTAAACATAACGCTTATTTGACATAAGTATTCCACCAACGCCTGAATTGTTAGATCTTATAGATGTCTCTTTTTAAAAAATGTAGCCTACTGTAAATACTCTACACAATAATGCTATCTGATTGATTGCCTGTCTTTATTTCTCACGCACGCACTCATCTAAAACAGATTTTATTCACTGTTAGCAACAATAAAAATCAGTAATTGAAGATATCGCTCCAACCAATAGAAATCTACGCTGTGATGTGACATGTCAAATATTGTAGCACAACACAAGTAAATGCTATCTGTAGCCTATATAATTTATTGAACATCACCACTCCACTTTCGCTGTAACCTCCCGCCCACTCCAAAGGGAGTGGCAAACTGGTAAACACATGAGCAACCGTTTACACTGGAACTAGAAGTTACACATTGCGTTTCAGCTGCAGTGTCCGACCGGCGGGTGCTGGGATTTTACGCACATAGTTTATGCAAAGTACTCTGAATGGCTGTTGATTTTTCAGTTATTCATTCGTAGTTAAACGCTTTTAGGTTCGTTTTTACCCCCTCTATACGTCGGTTGATAGCGTCCAGGGCGGATTTATTGCTACCATATCGACTCTGTTGGATGCACTGATTATTTGCAGGCAAGCCATTGAGTTTTGACGGTTAGTGAAGATCACACGACACATTTTGGAGGTGACTTTAGGAAAGTAGCGTAATTGAGCGGAGTATCTCTCTGAAGTAACTAGGTCTAAAACTACCGTTATAGGAAGTTTAGTCACACTTTTTACGCGTGACGCACTTTGTTTTTTAAGAGTTTGGCGTTCTGAAATGAAAGTCAAACTCGCACTTGACTGAGCTGATGCTGTCGATGCTGGGTTTACTGTCCACCTGGGGATGTTTTATGCCCTGAGGAAATGTTTCTGATCGCGGCATCCGCCCCGAAGTCAGCACTGGATGCTCATCCAACTCTTTCACGTCCTTTTTAAACTCCGGGGAGGTAAAACGGCGCAGGAGTTTGTTGCTAAGAACCGAGAAAGTCGTGTTTGAAGTAGCGGTAGCTGGTAAGGCGTTATGAGGGGTTTCCGCCTTGCAGGGAGACGCTTCACGCCTCCTCACGGTTCTGGGTTTACGCAAGTGCACCAGTGTGCGCTCCGGAGGTGAGGGGCTGTGGATGCTAGTTGGCAGACTCCATCTTTTTTGATAGTAGCTGTCGTGAAATCTGCGCACACCGAAGTCTAACATTTTAGATTTTTCTGTCCGTGGTTCATGCTTACTTTTGTTGGCTAGGATGGGAGTCAGTAAGATGCCCAAGGCAGAGGGCGCGCTGGATTCGGGGGTGTTTCTGCCTGGCCGGGGTGAAAAGAAAATACATGTTTGAGCCTGACGGCTCTGTATAAGAGGAGGGAGGTGATAGTCCGAGGTGGACAGCTTTTGGCCGGTTTTAGGGTGCTTATAATTTGGAGAATGGTCGGAAGTCCGCTGAAGTGGTGTAGGGGTTAGGACTCTGGAGAAGACCAGCTCCTGTGGATGTAAGGTGGAGCCGTCATTTCCTCTTTCAAACTCATCTATAGAGTCCATCGATGGTAACCGAATCTGCTGTATGCGAGGCCTCGGTTGCCAAGTGCAATTACGAACTAATAAGCAGTCTTCATCATTACACGTTTGAAGGGCCTCAAGTTTGTTCACTAAATGTCCAACTTTCCTCTCAAACGTGTCATGTACATCCCCACATCCTAAACTATGTCGCGGCTGCGCGTTTCCCTGGGCGCCTCCCTCAGCCTCACGGCCCTTCTTGGAGTTGTTAGTGAGCGCAAAGATGCACTCAGTGTGCCCGAGAAACTTTGCCACTTCAACAGCAGAGTTGCCAACTTTATTCTGCCTGTCTATCTGAAGACCCAGCCTCCTGAAAGCTCTCACCAAGAACTCAACCACATGGGAATGACCTGCTACTGCGGCGTACATTAGCGCAGTGTTCCCCCAGGAGTCCACAATCTCCGGGTCTGCATTGTTTCGGACCAGGATCTTCACAGCATCCAGGTAGCCTTTCTCACAAGCATAACTGAGCGCGGTCCGCCCATCACCGTCCTGACAGTTGACATTTGCTCCTCTCTGCAGCAGAAGCTCGACAAACTTACACCGAGTGTGACAATCAGGCAGTAGGATAGAAGAGATGAGGGGGGTATGTGCCCCCTCGGTTTTCGAGTCCACGATTTCCCCATCCAGCGCGTCCAGAACGAACTTGGCCAGGTGGACTTTGTCGTTGGACATCGCTTCCAGGAGGATCTTAGTGCCTCTTTGCCCATATGACTTCGCCTGAGCCTTAAACATGATTCTGAAATGGGCCAAAAACTTATCAGAGAAATCTCATCTTTTTACAACATGGACCCGGTTTGGAAACTTCCGCAAATGATTCCTGACAACACAAACCCATCATCCCTGTTTATATAGTGAAGGGGAAGCCACGGAGTTGCCGGGCAACGCAAATATAATTACCGCGCGTTGTTCGTCTTTCTAATGGAAATAGGCCTAGCCTATAATGACAATAAGAGCTTCAGCGCTGGAGCCGCCTGTGTTCAAGAGTGGATCTGGGATATTAATTCATCCTGCACTTGTTGAATGTGATTAGACAGCAGTGGGCATTGTTTGTGGCATAAGTACGGGGGTGGTGCGTGCACGCGGCGCACTCCCGATCTTAACAATAAATCCGGCCTGCAGACAGTGTGACCCCACTTGAGACATTTTCAGCACACAATGATCAGATCTCAGCAGGAACAGACTGAGGGGGATGAATAGTCTCCATTGTTGGCATTAAAATAACGTTTTAATGAGTCAAAAAGGATTTTTCAATTCATTTGTGGTGCTATTAAGGTACAAGAAGCCCTTTAACCACTTTTATTTAAATTAATCAAAATCACCCACAGTTGCACTCGGAAGAAACACAAATGAGTCACATAGTTATGTCCCATTTTACACCTGGATTTATTGATACACATACTATAAAACAGTATTAAAGGAGCTGGATAACAACAGTATTTTCATTGCTTTAAGTTCAACAATACAATATATAAATACAAAAACACGCACAGAATGGTTTGTCGACAAGCTACAGTTCAAATAGAAAACAAAGGAGATACAGTAGAAACTGAGGAAATTAAATCGGTGATGTTGCTCTGCAAAAATAATCTGCTTTTTGACAAACTAGAAAGCCAAAGGTTACATGTAATCACACAACAGAAACATTCGACTAGTGCAAAAAAGCTTCTAACAAACAGAATAATCTTAAACTACACATTATATCTAATATATATAATATATATATATATTCATTTATTTATATATATATCTTCATATAAATAACCCCTTAATTTGGTATTTTATCATTCGTAAAATAATTTTAACATCCTAACAGACAGAGTGGCACATTTGAAAGCGATGGAATGAAATTTAAAAGCACTTTTACTCGTTTATCTCTGCACTAGATATGTGGTGAGAGCTTTTTATTGTGTTGTGTGGTGCAGTAAGGGTAGACAGGAAAAAAGAACAAACAAGAAATCCCAGTGGTTGATAAATGTCTTTCCCCATCATCCAACAGACCCCAACTATCCCTTGAGCCCTTGTGAGACAGAACACAATTGGTCAAAAAGTAAATTAAACTACATACATTCCAGTATATACAATAAGATCCCGTCTACCCTTTTACATGTGTTACAGCAGAATAAAACAGAAACAAA
The DNA here is from genome assembly GCA_029875015.1 of Lepomis gibbosus. Lineage (NCBI taxonomy): Eukaryota > Metazoa > Chordata > Actinopteri > Centrarchiformes > Centrarchidae > Lepomis > Lepomis gibbosus. The sequence goes on along the minus strand of JAPMOB010210665.1, from coordinate 8,202 downwards.
TCTTTAAAAAGGCCAAAATACTTAGAGGTGCTTTTATTCCCATGTATTTGTTAGTTTTCATATCATGATTTTTGTCATTTTGGTCGATCTTTGTTAGTGGTATACCATGCAGTGTGAATGTCCAGCCTAGTCATATGTGCACAAATACAAGAGTACCCTCAGGATTACTTCATGATAGTACTTCACATCACATTTCTTTCTCTGCAGTGGCTTTTTGTTTAGCAGTGACACCAGGGCTGCGTAAAATAGTGCTTCCTCAAGCCATCTGTAGTCCCATAAACAGTAACAATGAGAAGCTAACCTGTTTGGGACACAGAGGGCTCTACCGGCCTTGTCTGAAATCCCTGGTGTGGATAGTGTGTGGTAGTCATGTCACAGACTTTGTTAGAAATGATTCACTCTGATTTCCCCCCCCCCCCTGACCAAAGGCCAACAGATTACAAGCCAAGGTTGTTAACGTGCAGTCAAGAAGCTATTAAGGGAGCGCTTCATTTCAACAATGCCCTAATGAGCAGGAAACTGATGAGACGGTTTTGACTTCTGTCTGCCAAAGTTCTTGTCTGATGGTCTGGTCAATTAAAACAATGTATTACAGCAGAATTAACATGCTGCCAAGAATGGATTCATTTAGTTACCACTGTATTACAGATCAGCAAAATTTTCACAAGTTTGTGCAAGTGCAAATCTCCTTTAATGCAAAGACCCACTTTAATCCCATGTAATCTTTTACTTAATGGTAGATGTCCCCTTATTATATCATATTTTAAAGGTGTTACTACTCATGTCACTGCCTTAGTTTGCAAGGATGCAACAATTGTATCACGATACTAACGGCTAAAAATTGTGTATTTTGTATACTTTCAACTTTGAGGGAATCATGTTATTATTGTTCTTTGTTTTTGCATAGTATACATGATTTTGAGCCTAAAGTTGAGTTTTGCAACTTGTAATAATTAAGCACAAGCAACTGTAAACAAAAATGACAGTGCTTCAGTTTTATTTGAAAATAACACATTTTCAAGTAAAAGTGAAGCACAAGAAGTTACACAATTTATTGGGTATTTCCAACCAATTACAATAAAATTTGACAGAGTAATCAGCCATAATAATCAAAGTGAACATCATTCCATTGTGATCCCTTTTACAATCTTCTGACTCAGCAAGCCTTTTTATAGTGGGCTGTAACATTGATCAACAACAAAAAGTCAGTAATACATCTTTGTGAAGTCAAACAGCTTGCATTGCAGGAATATGTGACTGGGTGGAGGGTGTTGCCACTCCTTCATACAGTGATATATGTATATATTTTTTTTAAAATACATTCTAACTGAAATACAGAGAGCCTACAGTAGTGCACTGCTACATTTTTCCCACATTGTTATGATGGCACATACAAAGTGCTCAGGACAAGACTGGTGTGTAGAATACAGTGTTTTACACAAAGTGTATTCATTTGTGCTGAATTGACATGAAATCTTATACATATTCTTCTCCCCTCTTCCACACTGTGTTTGGAGCAGTTAATTGGGTACTGATTTAAACAAACAAAAATAAAAACCCAGAAAAAAAACAAGTCAAAAAGGAAATAGACATCTACTTCCCATGAGCGAACATATTTGTGTGTGTGTGTGTGTGTGTGTGTGTGTGCGTTTCCACCAATAGCTGCAGCTTGTGTTGCCTTTAGGACACGGAGAACATTGAAGGTCACAGGAAATGTAGATCTACATACAATGGACGAGTCGATGGGTCTGACTCTGTGTTGCTTCATCTCCAATAAGTGGTTAAACCCCCCTGTCAAACAGTGACAAGCGCCAATGGCTCAGTGGTATAAAGTGAGGGGTAAGGGTGCAGAGTGGTTGGGCTGTGTGTGGTGGACTGTGGGTTTTGTGTATGAACATGACAGAAATGTACAGAGACAGGGATGTTGGCAGGGTTAACATATCTGCGGTGGAGTGTTTATGCACCTGCGTATGTGTGTGTGTGCGCTTGTGTCTCGGTCTCAGTCGCTCACACCACCGTGGCAGGTCTGCGGTCCATCTCCTCCTCCAGCTTCACCATCTGCTGCATGTCCTTGGCCTTTGAGGAGAGAGAAAACAGTCAGACACAGAAACTAAACACCACACAAATGCACATCCTCTTTTTGTCTTTTGTTATCAATGTGGACATGTGCAAGTTTGCTCTTTAGTTATAGGTCCTGAATGTTGTATTGCTCAGTTTTATCAGAAAAAGAAATCTGTTTAATAATAATCTTATTAGTTTATGTAAGACACATGCATAGTAGGAGTGACATGTAATGGTCACCACAAAATGTCTGCAGGGGGACACTGTCACGTACTATGAAAGCAAATGATTATGAGCTAGAGTGAAAGCACAGTGATGCAGGTTGGGAGCTGGCTGTTTCTGCTTAGTAATAGCTGGTGAGTCATGGTGATAAATGTCTCAAGCTGCTAGTTGGCACTGCTAACACCCCAAGAGCCGCAGACTATAAATGTGGAAATGGGATTTCACAATACAAAGAAAAAATACTATTTCCCTCCTTTACTCAGTGGTGATTCACCTCAAGAGTGCCCATTATGGTTGTAGATGGCAGGGAAATACAGATTTGAACAGGCTCAGCGGAAAACTGAGGTGACGGTAAACAAAAGAGCAACATGACTAAGAGGTAGAAGGGAAGAGAGATGGAGGAAACATGATCACCAAGTGATGCGCTGACAGAAATGTGGTTTCAGAGGCAGAACTGGGTGAGATGGAGATGCCTACCTTGAACCTGTTTGTTTGCATGGTGTGATTTCAAAAGCTGTGCCGGAAGAAGCAAATCATATTAAAAATGAACATGTGCATACATGTAAGACATGTACAGGTAATGGAGTGTAACAGATGATAAAATAAAATAGAAAGATGGAGATATGAGACCTTCATATGCAAACTGAACTATACGTTTTATAGTTTCTACTGTTTGCAGGGTAGACCTATCATCTAGGATGTTTTTCTCTTTATTTTTTAGTTTGGACAGGTGAAATAGTCAGTCAATCAAAATATGTGAAACACTTAATTATCCTGTATATATTCAGTTATATTTCAGTTATAGCCTACAGATGGACTACATCTAAGAAATTGTCCCATTTACTTATTAAAGATCTCCCTAAAGTCACAGAGGCTGCAGGGCTCACTGTATGAATGTAATACTGATGTGTTAAGAAGAATGATGTGTCATTTCAGCTGCAACTGCAGTGGAACAAGTCAGGATGAAATCTAAAAATATTTCAAGTATATATTCAAGTGGTAGCGTATTAATATCCAACTTCTCATCATTAACACTGGGTAAATATGTGGTGTTTAGTCGACGTATACAGGGTAACCTCAAGTTAACTATGAACAAAACCTACTCTGAGCAATTTAGAGATGCAGCGTAAATTGCCGTGGCAACAGACCTCGGTTAACTCCTATCAGTCTTAGTACGGGTTAATCAGGAAGTTACAGCCGATGTCACAAAGTTACTCCTGGAGTTACCTGGATATGCCTGCTACTTCGCTTCGTAGTACAGGCCACAGGATTGTTGTTTGTCTTTAGTCCCTTGAGGCAATTTCTGATGCCAACTATGTGGAATGCTTCCTGCAAAACTAATTACACTTTACATCAAAACTGATACAAACTGCAGGTATTATCTAGGGAAGAAAATCGGCCAAAAAACTGCACTCGTCCCTAGTTTCATTTACACTTAAAAAGCCAGTGGAGCACAAAGGTCCATAAAATGAGAGATGTTCTGGTTTATGCAGTAAGTGGGTCTAATAAATGCTGTTAGACATTTCAGAAGTTGAGATGGAGAACAGCAGTCAGCAGATGGGAAGTTAGATGTTAGGTATGCCAGTGACCTTTAGTCATTTCTACAGTATATTATCAGTCAATTTTGACTGTAATGTTTGCTTTCTTTTAGTGTTGTACCTGCTCATTGAACTTATCCAGTTTGTCCAACTGTTCTCTCTGGTTTTTCTGTAGCTGTTCCATCTCCTTCTGATGCTTCATGGCCAGCTGCAGACACACCAGGGACAAAGGCAGTACATTATGACCATTCAGTTACTGTTTAATGCTACAAATAAGTAGTAATTTTGTAACGTCTCAAGCCATGATTAGTAGTCAGAGATCACTGAAAACGTGATGAGATGTGTTGTGAGCCCTGGTGTTGTTTTTGGCTTTTAATCTGCTGTATTGTTGTCACCGTATTGTATTTGTAACTACTGATCTCTGCACACACTGGGTAAGAGGCCATGTACACCACAGGGACAAGTTTGGTCACATAGTCTTAATTAATTGTGCAACATCAATATCAAGTCAGATTTTTGTTACTGTGATCAATCACGCTAATGTCGTTAAGAAAGCAAAAGATATTAACAGTGAGAATGCCTGGTTTTCATTTAGACCAGTGACATGATTTTCTTTAGAAAGACTGAATGTTTCCTTGTATTTATGCTGTTAAATGAAGTCAGACAACTGGAACAGCAATACACATCCAAACATTGGTAGGGTGTTAATGCATTACTATTATACATTAAAATGGGGGAGTCTGGTGTATGTATATTATTTATTTATTTATTTATTTATTGAAAATGTAAGTTGTAAACAACCTACCCTCTTCCTCTCATCCAGGAACTTCTTGGTGTTGCTGCTGTTTAATTCTCGCACTCTCCTAAATAGCAAAAATGGAGCAGGGCCATGGTGTTACAAGTGGCCCAGAAAAGTCACAACATAACCATTCAACAGTCAAGTCGACATACTACATGACAATAGATAGATACAGTACATATGTGTGACTTACCTTTCCCTCTCTGCCTTGTTTTTTATAGTCTTGTCCTGGCTGATGGCTTTACTGTTTTCCATGGACATCTTGGCCTGGTTGGCACGCATCTCTTTGCTCTGCCTAAAATTGTGGAACAAGAATCAACATGTACTGTAAGGAAACTTGATTACAACCAACATTTACACTAATACTGGGGCTTCAGTTTAGCAGTTCACAGGGCTGCTTCACCTGTGTGTGTGTGTGTGTGTGTGCGCCTCTCACCGTTCATGGATCAGTTTCAGCTGCATGGTCTGTTGCTCCTGGACAGTAGTCAGGAGTTTCTTGAGGTGTTCACACTGCTGTGTGACGTGGCTGTCCTTCATCTCCTGCTCCTCGCTGGCGTGGCTACTGATCAGTTCGGACCACTCTTTAGTGTGCTGAGCCGTGATGTCCTTTACCTGCACACACATCACAGGTACACACCACAATTAAACACAGGTCAGGTACACTCCTCAGTTATCCACAGCTGTTATCCCCACAGCTAATAACTTTGTGGAAAGGATGGTAGATTGGGAGTTAGAAGTTTTGTGTTACCTTGACTTTGTGATCGGCGTTCAGTGTTTGGATCTTATCCTCTGTCTCTTTCTTCAGCTCTTGGCAGTTGTTTTCCCTATGAGGAAACCACATACATATACGTGACTTTAAACCATGCATTGCAATGATGTCAACACATTGTACTTCCCCCTTATTTTCTTTCCGTATATTCACTTTTTTTTTTTTCTTACCCTCGTTTCTTAATGGCTTTCTCTAGTAGTTTCTCCAGGGTTGTCTTCTCCTTATCATGCTGAGACACCATCTTGTCCACCTGGGTGCAGTGGGATTTCTGCATTGTATTTTGATCCTATTGAAAAAAGAAAACATGTATCACTTAAGTATTTATTTATACTGTTGAAACCTCAACGAGCAGATAGAAGAATGAACCCTAAACTAAAAATCACTGTGATTATATCAAAAACATTCAGACATTGTTGTCTATATTGAGTAATGAGCCAGCACTCCTCCGTATTCAGTCAACAAATGGGTCTGGATGGTGTTATTATACATGTTACGCAACAGGACTCAATACTGTGATAATTAATCAGCCACTATGAATGACCCAGCACCCGCCACGGTCTCTATGGTAAGCGCTGGTCAAAGGAAAAGCAACTTTAGCAATTCAAATTTCTTACAAAACATTGATTATGTGGCTGCGTATGTGTGCACGTAGATGAATACAGTGATGAAGCAGCGGTCAGTGGAAGATGAAAGGTGGAGCCGGCTCCTTGCTCTCTTCTTGTCCCTCTGAGCATCAATGGCTGTCCGGAATAAGCAGCAGCCTCTTTGCATTACCAACAGACAGGTCGGCACTAAAGAACCACCTACCTTTGAGTGTTTTTTCTTTAAAGTGTTGAGCTCCTTCTGTTGCTTTTTAATCAATTTCAGGTACGTCTGCAGTGGAAGAGAAGCATATTTTTTTCATGTAATTATGGGATCATTGTTTAAGTATAAGTTAATACACAAATATTTATGAAATAACTACACAGTTTAGATAGCTGTACAAAAGTAGAAGATTTTAAGAAATAACACTATGTTAGGTGCTAGTTATTACTATTATGCTCTAGTAACTAGGTAGTATTGCATCTTTTGTATATAGCTTCTTTTTTTTTTTTTACAGTAATTAAACAGTGCACCTATTGAAGCACGTACAATGGACAAATTCAGTCACCTTTGTTTAACCACGTGGATGTGCTTAGTCGGCTCAGAAACACGGATGCACCATGTTTGGGAATGGAGGAGTTGCTATTTTAGCGTGTTATGCCACTATACATTACACCACTACTGGACTACAAACTGAAGCACTCGCTCACACACAGTCTGTAATAGCTCAGATCAGAATTTATTTATTGCCATCAGAAATGTTTCATTAGTACTTTACACCAACATCATCATTTAGCAATAAATCCACCTCACCATCTTGTAAATATTTAGAGTTTACTTGGTGACTTTACAGTATGTATACGATTTAAAACCTGGGAATAGCAGGACTTGTTTGGTGTGCATTTACCAAACAAGTCCTGCTATTACTCCCAAGAGAAAGGAGCTAGGTTACCAACCTTCATTTGTTTTAAGTCATCAATGCTGACATTAGGCACAAGTGTATTATCTGAAACAGCAGAGAGAAAAAAGTTTAACTGTGTCCACATAGTGTGAGTATGTGTGTTTTAAAATGTGTGTGTTTAAGTCCATATATACCCTTCTTGGTTTCTGCTGTGTTATTTTGAGAGGAGTTGGAAGTCTGGGCCATATCTGAGCTGGCCTGTGGTGTCACACTGGCCTTCATAGTGTCTCCTTTACCCTTTCCCTTCTTGTCATTCTTCGAGCTTCCACTGGGAACATCTGCTATGTCGTTCTACAAAAAGGAAAAAGATTTATTTAGTACAGAGTGAATTTCTTAGTTGCAGGATCTCAGCAGTCTGGAGTTTTTTCACAGCGAGTTGTACCCAGTCAATCAGGTAGAATTCTTCAAACCAGTATGGAGCTCAGCGTTTCTATTAACTCAAACTGAAACTTCAGATGTGTGTGTTTGTTTCTCATGTGTACCGTGTCAATCCCCAACGCCTTCATCTGGTCAGCTCTCTTTTCCGCAATGGTCAAGAACTTCTTTGGGTCCGATAGGGCATCCACAATAGCTGAAACACACAAACTGATGCGTTAGTATAGTATAAGGAAAAGACAAGATTAATTGATAAACCTGGTGGGTTGAGGGAGTTTTTGACAAGCATAATGATGTATCCCTTATGACAGGATCCAACCCACTTAAACATAATTAAAGAAAAGAAAGACATGTGAGAGAATTTACTCTTAAGAACTATCTCTGAAGTGGTTAAAACAATATTTCTTTTGACTATATTAACCATGTTATTTTGCAGCAAGATAGTAAACAGTGTGTTAGATTTATTATAATTCCATTCACGCAGATCTACAGAACTATCACAAAAGCTATCCACCACTTGGATGATTAACTCCTACCTGATTATGCTGAGAAAGAATAATAGTGAAATGTAGGATTTTACTTTTTGCTTAAATAACACCGTTCTTAAGGAATGGATTTTATTTTAAGCTCCTAGTACAGTGCTGTGTGTCTGGTAGGGGAGTGATACTGGCAGCAGATCTTATAGAAGAAAGCTAATGGTTACAGTAATAGTTCCTCAGCGGAAGCCCGTTGGCTTTATTTAATGACAACTCCAATTGTCCTGCTCATTTGTATGCTTCTGCCTGTTTTTAAACTCCCTGTTACTGCAGATTCACTGCCATCATCATTTGCACCATGCCATTACTCTAAATATTCAAACCAACCCAAGGCAGAAAGTAAGTGAGAGGGAGAGACT
>JAPMOB010210662.1:0-17676 GCA_029875015.1 Lepomis gibbosus | reverse complement strand
AGAGCTGGGTGTCATCAGCATAACTGGAATTGAATATTAAATTTGTGGAAGATGTTGCCCAGGGGAAGGAGATAAATGATGAAAAGTAAGGGTCCCAGGACAGAGCCCTGGCGCATTAATGTATATGTTGTATTTACTGTAATTTTAACTACTTTATATACTGTTGGTAATTTAATCTACAGCAATGATATAAGATCTATCCATCCTGGGAGGATCACATATTTACTAATTTATACACTCACCGGCCACTTTATTAGGCTTGTATACACATATACCTAATCAGCCAATCACATGGCAGCAACTCAATGCATTCAGGCATGTAGACATGGTAAACATAACTTGCTGAAGGTCAAACTAAGCATCATAATGGGGAAAAAGGGGGATTTAAGTGACTTTAATCTTGGCACGGTTGTTCGTGCCTGACATGGTTGGTCTGAGTATTTAAGAAACTGCTGATCTAGTGGGATTTTCAAGCATAGCCATTTCTAGTGTTTACAGAGAATGGTGCGGAAAGAGAAAATATCCAGCGAGTGCCTTGTTGATGTAAGAGGTCAGAGAAGAATGGGCAGACTGGTTCGAGTGAACAGAAAGGCAACAGTAACTCAAAAAAACACTTTATACAACCAAGGAATGCAGAATATCATCTCTGAATGCACACCATATCGAACCCTGAAGCAGATGGGCTACAGCAGCAGAAGACCACACTGGGTGCTGCTTCTGTCAGCTATGAACAGGAAACTGGGGCTACAATTCACATAAGCTCACCAAAATGGGACAATAGAAGATTGGAAAAACGTTGCCTGGTCTGATGAGTCTCGATTTGAGCTGCTACATTCAGATAGTAGGATCAGAATTTGGTGTAAACAACATGAAAGCATGGATCCATCCTGCCTTGTATCAACAGTTCCGGCTGCTTCTGGTGGTGTAATGGTGTGGGGGATATTTTCTTGGCACACTTTTGGCATAGTACCAACTAAGCATTGTTTAAACGCGACAGCCTATGTGAGTATTATTGTTGACCATGTCCATACCTTTATGACTACAATGTACCTATATTCTGTTGGCTACTTCCAGCAGGATAATGCTATTTAGTTATCTTTTGAATTAACAGAATGATCTAATCCCATAGAGGAACATAATCCTTTAGTTTATCAGAATAATTCAAAATCAAAATAAAGCTGTCAAGACAACTGTAGTAGAGTTAAAAGTGCAGTAGTTGCATCTAAGATGTACTGGAGTAAAAGTTTAAAGTATCTCGAATGAGTACTTAAGTAAATAGCCTGCTTATGTACAGTCTAACACTAGTATTAACACAGGAAGAGCTCAATAATAGCCTGCATAGAATTGTGTCAGTGTTAAAATAATAAATTATGTAAATTATTATTTCTGATGCGTTACTGTGTAAACATAATTTTAATATTGTACCAGATCATGGCTATGCTAATATTATTTCCTGATGGCAAGGCAAGTTGGGTAGTTTCAGATACAATAATGCATTATATTTGATGAGGTAATCTGAAATGTAGTAGTAGCATTAAATTGAAAATATTGCCTCCATTATGTACATAAGTATAGTACTTAAGAATAAAAATTAAAAATACGTCGTTACACAACACCACTTATTTTGGAATAGGTATTCAGATCCTTTACTAAAATAAAGGTTGCAAAAGGTGGAGCTAATTTTAATAGCTTTATATACTGCTGTGACACTAATCCCCAAACAATAGACTATATCATAATGTTTTTACTCATTTAAACTCCAAAGTAACACATCAAAAAGAGTAAAAAGTACAATGTTATGAAGTAACTAGCAAATTTTCAGCTGTAAAACAAATCTGAAATGTAGTGAAGGAGAGGTACAGTACTTGAGTAAACATATAGGCCTATAACTATCACAGTGGTCAGCCTAAAAACACCCATACTCCAATGTAGTGCTACTCAAACACAAGTAAAAGTCCTGCATTCAAAGGTACATTTGCTGATGATCAGGAAATAGGCTATTATCAGCAAAATATACTTCAAGGATAAACAGATAAAGTATTCATTATGCCTGATTAAAGAAATGTAAGCAGCAATATATAGGCTGCATACTGCTGTAGTGGAGTAAAAAATACAATATTTCTTAATAAAATGTAGTTGAGTAGAAGTACTAAGTAGCATAAAACAGAAATACTTGAGTACAATTACCTCACACTTGTAGGCCTACTTAATTAGGCTACAATACCAGAATAAATGTAGGCCTACTTCAAGTAGGCTATTCAACCACTGCTAAACCCCACCCATAATTAACAAAACCGCTGTGTCAGCGGTTGTTTAAAATGTTTAACTTTAGTTAATGAAAAGCTTCCATCTTTAGAGTTTTAGTTACACCATGTGAAGTAACGCGTTACACTTGTTTTAGGCTACTTTGATTACAGTCTGAAATATCCTCTCAGTCATACAGTCAGATGTTTGGATCAACCTATGCAGTCAACCTTGGATATAAAGCCTCCGCACTGATAGCCGAACCAGCCAATCCGCTTTAAGGAGGCGGAGCCAGTGCCCCCGAGGCGTCCAGTCAGAGTTCTCGGTGGGTTATCGACCCGATTTTCTCTGAAGCAAAGTTTTTGCGTCTGTCGCTCCTCGCCATAAGACCTGCCTACTGCCTGCCTGCCCCGGAGTGCTCCTGCTGGGCAAAAAACTAGAGCGGACAGAGAAATAGAAGAGGCAGAGTCGGAGGGGGGAATAAAAAAAGGGAGAGAGAGAGAGCGAGAGAGAAAGAGAGAGAGAGAAGCCGGGGGTGGACCGTTAATTTCATCCACACACCGTCTTGAATGCGTGGCGGAGAGTAGACTGAGCCAACATACTGCTGTTAAACATCACCTCGCCGAGGACCGGGGGACACACGAGAAAAGCAGAGAGCGTCTTTATTTAGGCTATATATAGCTTTATAGATACATGTATAATATGGATCATTATGATGGAGAAGAAAATTATATGCATCCAGAAGATGACTGGGATCGGGATCTCCTCCTGGATCCTGCATGGGAGAAGCAGCAGAGAAAGGTGAGACAGACTTCCTTCTACCTCCGGTGTAAAGGTGCGGAAGTGGGGTTGTTGCTTGCGATAATCATAATAAAACTGATTAATTTAATAGGCCTATATCTGCTTCGTGCACTTGACTACTTTGATAGCTGTTAGCCCAACAAGGAGGTGGACAACAGCACCAAACACCGACTGGCAGCTGTTTACTTTAATTATCAGGCTCATTATCGCGCTGGTAATCACCTGTGCGGGTGTCTGCTACTACTTTTATCAGGATCGTCATTGCTCCAAAACTTTTCTCGCCTCCAGATCTCTTAACACACTTGCAGATTATCTTGTATAGCGTTATAAAATATCCCGTAGCAGCAGTTACATGCGGGAGGCCCACCCATTATATTTGCAGCAGGAGGGAAAGAGTAGTGTGGGTGGGGGTAAAGGGGGTTGGAAAACAATTAAAAACTGCACAGGGCGCCTACCTTTCCAGCGCAACAGATGTCTGCCATGCGCTTGACTGCATATGGTGTGTGACTGGCCCCTCCTGTCATCTGTCTTATGATGCGACGTGGATAAGACCATGTTTAACAACCGGGGGATGGAGTATGTGCGTGTGTGAGGATAACTTACTTTGTGTCTCCTTTATTCAGCTATTTGTAATCTACGCGCGGACTCTGCGTGTTACTCCAGCGCAATATAGCCTACAGGCGCTTGGGGTATATAAAAAGGTAGTTTGTTTGTATTTGAAGTTGTTTTCTATATTAAGGCCACAGTCAGGACGTTTATTCATCTTTATATGTCTGAATAGATTGCCGCTTAACCCCCCCCCCCCCTCTTAGATGAATATGATCTCCACACGCTGGCCACCTTTTTATGACAAAGGACTGTAAGACATCCATATATTGTCTTAACAAGCCCAAATAATCTACACCGTCTAACATCTGCTGCTCTTTTTACAGACATGAGTATGAATGGTCAGTTTCGAGAAGGGGTGTTAACTTTTCTCCTGGCTCCCCGTACTTTGCCTCAGCTTTGAAAAACGGGGAAGAAAAGCGCTGTGGAATCTGAGTAAGCGCTGTGGTTTGGGCTGGGCTTGCATGGGAGCAAGCGTGCCCAAAAATGGTAATAATCGGCCCCTGTCGCTGCTGTTGGAAAACTTTTCCCCCCAAGTTTCTTTCTTGCAGTGCGAAGCTCTGGGCTTCTAGTTTCCTGGATTATGTCATCGGTAGGCTGCTACCGGTTGAAAGTGAATGAAAGGAAATAAGGGAAGATATGCAGGGCTGATGTCAGGTGTGAACAGCAGACAGGGATTCTACAGTTATCAGAGGACAACATCTCATGCTGCTACTTCGTTGTTGCCTTTTCAGTCTGAAATCTCTTCATACAGAAAAGAGAAAGTTTGCACAGGCCTGAAGGAAGAGGTAACACTTGACAGTTTAGTTCACATATCCCCTCCAGCCTCGCTCTCCTTCATGGTGAAATACTTTCCTGCACATACTTGCCCCTGCATGACCTTCATTGATCTAATCATACTGCAGAGAAGACGGATGTTTTATTCAACTATTTCTCTCCGGAGAGCAGTGATAAGTGGTTGTGTTGAGATGTGACTAGACACACACACAATTACAGGCTGAGTGGGAAAACAGCAGCCCCCCTAGCAGGCATGCATCTCTGTCCTTGGCCACAGGACCAGTGTAGTTTACTGTCACACACAAACACAGACATTCATCCATATGTATGTGTGCACACAAACACACACCACCCAAATTCCCTCCAGGCTTCAGCATTCAGCTCTGCTGCTGCTGAACACATAATTTAGAGGCCTTTCTGGTTTGTTGATCATTTCCCATTGAGAAAAAACATTAATTATCATTGAGATATTTAAAATTCAGACCTGTGTAGTTTTTAAATGAATCAACCAGAATACAACACAAAATCAGTACATAATATACATGCCTAAAAACAGAAAAATGAGAAGGAAATAGCAAAAGTTGGTCATTTGCATGTTTTTTGCTAGTGCTGATTGCAGGCAGAAGTCATCCCTATAATTGGAATTATAATAGCTCTGTGTTTAAGTATTCAGTGTACTTCCCTGTGTGTTGCTTTACTTCTCTATAGCCCGAGGACTATTAATTTCTTTGTCAAGATTCATGATTGGGTCCAAGAGACAGACTGTTGCAGTCTGTTAAACTAGACTATAACACTGTGGGGGGGAAAAAGCAGCAACACATGAAGCAGCTACATATTGCGTGAGGACTTTTTGTTTGGCTCTATTTTGCAATTCACTTTGACGCACACAGACCCAGCATGTCAGAGAGTGCTTAAAATATTTTGAGTCCGATGCAAGTCTTAACCTGACCCCAAGGATAAAGGCGCAGGTATCTCCTTATCTTGGAATCTTAATGTCTTTGCAGACCCAGGTGTCTCAGGTACCCTGAGCCAGATGTTTCTTAAAGCTGCAGCTTCCACATATTTTCACTTAAACAACACAAGACTTTTTAATATATTTTTCTCATTGATCTTTATTATCACACTTCTGTTAAACAAACGCACACACCTTATTTGTTTTTCACATTTTCACATTCACAACGTTTTTTCTGTTGTTTTCATTGCTAGAAGGTGGAGTTCAGGTGTTAACTGCTGTAGCTAATTTGACCAGGTTTGTCCTTATAAGGATATAAGCTGCAGTACCTTCGATCAGGCCCTGCCTGTAAACCACTTCCCTCCCACTTCCCATCTCCCACACCCCAACCTCCCAAACACTCCCAACCCACACCCGCATTCCCCTGCTCAGACTGTACAACCCAAGTCACAGTTAAGATCAACTCATTCCCTGCTTTGTTCACCTTTTGCCAAAAAACTTTTGTCTTGACTTTGGACCTTACTCTCTGACATATAACGTACTGACTGATGACATGGATTTTTATTTTGAAGTTTAATTACTGTCGGGGCGTTCAGGCTTACTAGCAGCACCACATGTCCAAACCAAGCATCCTGTCCTACATTTATAGTAACTGACAACCCTAACTGTAACTGCATAAAGATGAATTCTCAGGATTTTCAGGATTTCAGGACAAGTTTCAACATATAGGAAACTGACTCAACGCATGAATGACATGATATTTCAGTTCGAGTAAGAAGACCAAAAAATGGTGTGCTGTTGATAGATTGCATAATAGGATGTGTAATGTCAGCTCCGGCCACCCCCCAAATGCTTCCTGTCATCAGATTCCTCTGTTCCCATGATGCACCTTCTGTAGCCCTCTTTTTACAAAAGAAGAAGAGCATCACAAATCTACAGTGACAAAGCAGAGAATGTCAAAATAGTGAATTCCCTTCTCCCTCTGTGGCAGCCGACTCTCTTCTCTACCCTGATAAAGGTGCTATATGCTGAAATGTTGCTTCTTTTCACTACATAAAAATGAGTGCAGTGAAAGAGTGTTTAAAGAGTTTTGTTTTGCCATGTTCAATAAACTGTCTGGCTGTGTCATGTGATGTTTTTTCATCCTGCAGCCTGCCACTGAGCCCCTGATTAAACTCACATGTAGTTATTACCATGCAAGTACATAAAATTACATTCTGTATGTGGTTTTATGAGAGAAGTAGTGTATCCATCTACAGGCCATCAGTTAAGATCCCCTGGGTAAAGTTGATAAACTTTGACTTTCTCTTCCTCAAATGCTGAAACCCCCTAAAACTTTCAAATTCAGTGTATTTCAATTTAACATTAAATATGAGAAAATAGTTTTTCAGGGAATTTAAAGTGCTCTTGAGCAGGGCAGTAAACCCCCGATTGCACAGGTAAAACTGCTCATTGGTGTACACAAGACTGTATTCGACAACACTACTTTTCAACCCTTCCATTCATAAAACCCAGTTCATTCCATTCATAATCCAATAGTATGACATTTTTCAGGAATACCCTTATTTGCTTACTTGCCGAGTCACATGAGAATATTGAACCCATTCACAGGCTTGTAGGTTAAATATAAAGCTACACTCAGGCGATAGTTAGCTTAGCTTAGCATGACAACTTGGACATGAAGCCTCTGTCCAAAGGCAAGGCAAGGCAAGTTTATTTGTATAGCACATTTCAACAACGAGGCAATTCAAAGTGCTTTACATAAAACATAAAAGCAACAGGGAAAATATAATAAAAGTTACAGTGCTAAAAGTTAGTGTTACAATCATGGTTAAAAAGCTAAAAACAAAGAAAAAGAAAACAGTACAGTAAAAGATACAGTGCAGTGTAAGTTATCAATAAAAAGAAAAATCTTAATTAAAAGCAGTGGTAAAGGGTGAACAATCCACCTATGTGTACCACCTAAGTTCTTAAGGAAGTCACTGCTACTGGCCCCTGTAAAAACTCAACTTGATGTTTTTAAACAACAAACAAATAGAATGTGTTTAGCTTAGTGATCTTTAGAGGTGCCGATTGCCAGGTTTTGTTACTTTTGGACAGAGCCAGGCTAGCTGTCTTTATGCTAAGCTAAGCTATGTCATATTCAGCTGACAGGTAGAAGTAAGGTATCAAACGTCTCATTTAACTCTCGGTAAGAGAGTGAATAATTCCTTTTTAAAGAAAGGTGGGACAGCGAAGCAGCCCTGTGTCTCAGATGCAACTACTGTCTGACTCAAATATGCTTCAGGGAAATGAGAAGCCTTCTGTCTATTTCTCAGCAGGAGACAGCTCACTATCTATTTCTCACTCACTTAGTCATCTGTCAGGGCAGCTGATGTCCTCTGTGAAATAGTAAGAAGTAAGAAAATTGAAAGCTATCTTAATAGAAGTCTTGAGTCGTCTTGGGTGCTGATAATCCTGCACCCGCTCACTGTCTGGTTAACACAGATGCACTACAAATTCCAACAGGAACTCCCCAAAGATGCAGTCATCCCGCCCTGGCCACGCTGTCGGGGCCTTGTCTCATTTGTCCTGATTGATGGGGTCACATGCTGACATCCCAGCTGAGAGAGCCCAGGAGCATCCAGCCATGCACTTGTCCCATTGCAGGAAGTTTTTATGCGTGTGTGCTCCCAGCTCAGCCAGGAGGAACGATTTAGAGGGCTTTTAAATTAGAAATGTTCTTGTTTTTATTAGAAATTGATAATTTTATTAACAATAGAAGGAATTTTAAATGCATTTAAACATTATTTATTAAGGATGAGATTATCAAAAGTTTATCATCAAGATACTAATGTAATGGCTGCTCAAAAATGGGTCTTTTAAGTTTTATGTGAAAAAATATTACAATATTACAGATATTGGGGTGGTCATGGCACAATGGATAAGATGCCTGCCTTTGGTGTGAGAGACCGGAGTTCAATTCCCCACTGTGACCCATCCAACAATGTGTCCCTGAGTAAGACACTAAACCCCTAGTTGCTCCAGAGGCATGCGACATCTGACATGTATAGCAATTGTAAGTCGCTTTGGATAAAAGCGTCAGCTAAATGAATAAATGTAAATCAGACATTTCTAAGAGCAGTAATAGCTATTTGAAACAGTGGTGAATAAATTAATCTATTTCTATCAAAAAAAAAAACATTTCTGGGTGATTCCCAACTTTTGAACTTATTTTGCTTAATTCTTTCGCTCCAGTTGTCCCTATTGGGATTCAAACCTGTGAGCCACGTCCTCACCCTACCTCCCTTATTCATTTTCTCTCTGGCTATAAGCTGATCATGCATGAGCACAGTTGATGTTTGATTGAGCAGGTTTCATAATTAACTGAAACATCTCGTTATGTGCCACAAATGAGAAGCTCTCAGGGAAGAAACTATTTACTCTTTTATAGCCTGAAGCTCCCAGCTGATGCATGGTGTGTCAGAAGATACTGACCTGTGTCTTATGAATCTTACATAACCCGACTCCACATCTCAGGGATTGTTCTCCAGTGCAGTGTGCTGAGGCTCCTTTTGGAGAACTGATGGCCTTGTTTACACAAGAAAAGTCAATGGGATAGCTCACACAGTTGATCCTTTAGAGAGCTGTTTTACTACTACCAGCTTTTTCACTGTGTTAACAAGCTAATTAGATTTCTAGCCATGTTGGTATGGCTCTGTGGATGACAGTGGCAGTTGGTTGGTCCAGCACTTGAGTCCAGACTGAAGTATCCCATAACTGTTGCACATGATATTTTTATAGTGACATTCATGGTCCATCATCAGGTCAAATTTTTCAAAGCCAATGATATTCCCATCAGCCTCAGGTGTATGTTTTAGTGCTAATTAGTAAATGTTATCATGCTAACATGTTAAATTAAGATGATGAAAATTGTACCTGCTAAACATCAGCAAGGTGATGTTAGCATTTAGCTCAAACCACCAATGGCCAGCGTATAGCCTGACAGAGCTGTTGGCAGAGGTGTAGATTTTCAGTCTTGTTAGACAATAAAATTTATGGGATTGGTTGTAAAATTTGCCTTCTTAATTCCAGTGGTTGTTTTAACTCTTTAGCAGTTCAATAATTGAGTGCAACTACTTTAAGATGCACAAAACCTTTCATGCTTGTTCTGTTGGAATTCTGGTGAACTCCTCTGTATTTTGCAATGCAACATTGTTGGTGTAATACCTGTTTCAGTGCCAATGATTGAGAAAGCAGATCCCAACTCTATATGTATGAACAACGAATGAAGAGAGGTGTTGCCTTTAGCAAAACCTCTCATCCTTTCTTGGTCTGGGAAAGGTTTTGCATGCTTATGTTGCGGTTCTCGTCCCTGAACAGTTTCCCCTTTATTTGTTTCAGAGAGGTAAAAGCTAATTCCTCCTCATCAAGCAGTAAACAGTATCTAGTTTTTTTAAGAATTCATTGTTTGAAAAGTCAAATGTGAGCAATTACCAAGCTCTTATCGGAACAGCTCCTAAATGCCAGGGCCCTGATGCAAATTCTTGCATAGCTTATTTTCTCAGGCTCCTGCTCCAAATTTAGAAACATGTACAAAAATCATGTCCAACCTCTCAGTTATAGGCCATTAAAACAGTTTCAAGACCAATTGTGCAATGGATTTGAACAACTATAGAAGGGTTTTGGATAAATTGACTGCTCTGCTTCATTCAGAGTTTAGTGTTATGTTTGCAGTGGCAGATTTCAGACCCCAGACAGGGAGTTTTTTGGATTCCACATCCACCATGGGATTTGGGGTCAAGGTGCATTTCCTGCGGAGCAAAGAGTGGGGAGCAAAAACCTGCTCAATGCTCAACTGCGTCTGGAACCACTACACGCTTACGGTCACATGTCTTCAATAGCATATGACCCAGTTTATAGGCGATCTGTCTGCATGTTTCCAAGGAATTTTCCTGCACCACATGGGAAGGATGTAGCCAGCTCGTTCCTCTGTTAATGCTATTAATCAAACCACATGCATTCTCAAGTGTATGTGCTCGCTGCGAAGCCTCTCTTTGAAGCCGAGGGGGGTTCATACTATGTTCTTCTCAATGTGGCTGTATTAGCTATAAGCCTCCTCACAGGAGCAGCTGCAGTTCGTCTCATGTAAGTGAATGCAGCTTTGAGTAAACAGATACTGTGGTAAAAGCAGACAGCAGCAGGCACACCTTTCCATTCAGTAGCTGTGTGGGTGGAGCTCATGAGAAGGAGAAGAGGTAGGAAGAGGGAGAGGGAAGAGGCTGTGCATGGAAGAAGAGGTTTAGACAGAGGAGCTTTCAGGTCTCTACACAAAGAGAGCACGTTCAAGAGGCCATCCTTTGTCACGTCGTTAACCTGGAGTCAATAATTTATCATCAGTGGCCAGGATGGTGTATGAGCTATCAAATTACTATTTATTCATAAGTTACCTAAGGGTGTTTACCTACTGCAACATACTTGGTCTGTTATGACCATTGCATGTTAAAGTAACTATATTCATTTTCTGATTTTTTCAACAGAAAAGTAGGGTGACCACACATGATGTCGTCTTTATTTAAAGCGAAAGTTTAACATGAGCAATGCGCTTATTTGCTTAATGCAGAGTTAAATGAGGAGATCAATACCACTCTGATATTAGTCTGTTTAAATATAAAGCTACAGCCAACAGCTGCTTAGCCTAGAATAATGACTGGAAACTGAAGGAAACAGCTAGCCTTGGTTATGTGGGACTCTTCCCTGGCAAACAGTGGAGACAACAAGAAGTTACTGATCCCAGCCAAGACATAGTCCAGTACATAACCACGCAAAACGGCAAATTGTCATTTTAACAAAATATAATTTTGTAATAAGTGAGCTTTAGAGGTGCCAGTGCAGATTTACTAACTGGCTGTTGGCTGTAGCCTTATATTGCACAAACAGGTATGAGAGTGGTCTAGTTTTTCTTCTAAATCTCAGCGAGAAAGCAAATAAGCCCATTTTTCAAGGTGTTCAACATTTTCTTTGAAATATAAAACAAGATATTATGTTTCAAGTAGCGGTCAGCTACGTTTTGAGGTACTTGCTGACAACGGTGAGTTATAGGGAAGGCCTTTTAAAGTGTTAACCTGCTGCAAAGTGATCTAAAGGTAATTTTACTGTCAAGTATGAGTTTGGCACAGTGTTGTTTGGATTTTCTCTTGATGAAGTTTGACTTTTCTTCTGTCTGTTCAGCTATGGTAACTGTAACTGCTCACACTAACTACCCAGCTTCTCTTCAGTTGTTTATCCAAAATCAGCCACTGCTGCTTCCGGAAACTTATCAACGCATCACTTCCCCTGTAGCACAAGACTTTTTCCCCAGACGAGTGGCAGTGTAGAATTGCAGGGGTTTAATGGCACAAACTGTGTGGAGGTTAAACACTATTATGTTATGTAAGTCAGTTATAGAATGGAAGAAGCAAATACTGCGAAAGGGTTCCTTAAGCCAGTTATGGTCAGAACCTTCTCTCTGGCTCTTTTTGCTATTTCTCTTCACCATCTATATACCACTGTTTTGCACAATATGACTGAGTGGGTGGCGATGGATTTAAGGAAAAATTTTTTCCTTGCTTAAGCCTGAACGTGTTGAAATCTCCCTCCAGCCTTATCAGGAAGCGTGTCTTCCACTGTGCACAGGGTGGTGCGTCACTATTATTTGCTCTGTGTGTAATAAATAGGCAATTGCAGCATTTGAACAATGAAGACAGGATGTTTCTCAGGGTTTTATTTACACTGCAGGCAATTAGGTCTGATTCAGAGGAAGTTAAATTGAATGTAGTGAATCAGCCTTTCTAGGTGGCCGATGTTAAAGGCAAGGAATTAGCAATGAGTGCAACGATTAAAGACACTGTGTATAGAAAGGAGATAAAGCCAATGTTCTTGTGGACCTAGAATGATGATTGCTGGAAATATATGAATCCATCAGTCTGTGTTAGTAAGTCCTTGGGAAGAAAGTGTTCTGATGAAATCAGAGGCTATTTGTTCTACTGCACTCCTCCACTTTTCTAAAGTGGGACAAGTATTGAATGTCTGAATTTCAATCAGTGGCCACTATTGATTGTCTGGTCCACTTGTGCTCATGGTCAGTTAAAGTTAACTCCCTGCAGGCAAGTTGCATTACGCACTAATGACTCTGTGCTGTTAATGATACAGTCTGCAGCAGGAGCAAGAGCTGACCGACATTCCTTTTCCATGCGCTACTTTTCTGTCTGTTTCCTGCTGCAGGATTAGTCTGCATGATCCCGATGTCACTTCATTTGTGACAGTAAACACAGCAGCCGTGGTGAAGTGCTCACGGCAGATCTCATTACAAGTTGTAACAGACACCTCCCCTCGACAGCCCCACCCCTGGTAACACAGCACAAGGGGAGAGACGGCTTGCTACTTGTCGCTGTGTAGTGGAGGGCCCTTGGCAGAGCGGCAGGGCCGCAGAGTGGTTTGAGCTGTGTGAAGTGCTGGCAGGTGCTGTAGCGGGTGAATGGACACAGACAGAGAGGGAGGGTAAAACAGCAGCACTGCCAGTCACCACAGCTGATTGTGCAGTTCATTTGTAGCTGTGGTCACTTCGAATATATTGAAGTTCAAAGGCTGTGATGTGATGCACAGAGAACAGATCCTCCTAAACTGCTCTTGTGGTCCTCTTCTTCTTTGTGTTTCGTTTTGAATTTGCCATGAACCATTGAACTACCTTTTGTAATTATATCCTCTGTGACCTTCCACATATCTAGAATATCTGGAGAAAAAACAAAGATTCCCGGCAATCCCCTTTGAAAACCTAATGTGCTGTACTTCTGTCGGTCATATTTTGGGTCAGGTCTTATTTGGGTAAGCTGTTACTGTGCTCCTTTTGATACTCAGCAATATTTCACTTCAACTATAGTGCCCCAAAACAGTCCCAGCACAGGAAATTGACTTGCCGAGATGGTAAAAGCAGTGAAGAAGAAAAATTTTCAACTTACTGTTCTGCCTCCACTATAGTATGCTGCAGGAAATTATGAACTTTATTAAGATTCTGCATGAGTTTGAACTGACTGAAAAAAGAAACAAAGAAACAATTTTTTTTAGATTTATCGAGACACCTTTTCTGGATTTCTCTTAATTGAGGTCAAAGCTTAACAATTTTCCGGGATGCCATTTAGCTCAGTTAGTAGAGCGTGCGCTCCACGCATTAAGGCTCATTCTCTGACTTAGCAGCCTTGCTTTGATTCTGACCCACAGTCCTTTGCTGCATGTCGCCTCTTCTCTCTCACCCGCATTTAGCGGGTAATAGCTGTGCTATTTCATTACAAAATTCCTTTTCAATCAGTAGCCTGTGATGTATCCATCCCTCCAAAGTGATGCTGATGTTGAAAATGCTAATATAGGATACAAACTCTATATGCGTTAATCAAATCAATCCTTGCTTGGTTGTCGCCACCTTTGTCACTATTGTAGCCGGGTTGATTGCTGTGTAGGAATATATCATCCCAGTCCTTATCCTCCCTACAAACTTCTGATTGGCCTAATGTTTCTCCAACATTTATGAGCAATGATTTGTAAGTTTTAACCAGGCTTGTCTTTACATGTGTTGATCCAAAAGTGTAATTGTTAATGTAAATATGGCCATTTGAATTGGGCATAGAAGGTGGTTTAAGTGCACATATTCAAATCAAGTTTATTAAATTTAGCTTCAGCTTTTATGATACAGGTGTTTTGAGATATGTAGCCGTTGAAGTGCTTAAAGTTTTTGCAATTCTATTGCATTTTCTTTTTCTAGCAATAAGAAGTAATCTTTAACTAAATGATCTTTCTGTAAAGAGCTAAAAAATTGTACTATGTAGCTTGTCGACTTCTCCACTCAGTAAGTCAGGAGAGTGCATATTAATGACAAAATAGATACATTTCTCTGAATGGATGATGGTTTGTCAAGGTCAGAGTAAATCAAGTGGCCACTGGAGCTGAACTGAATAGATCACAAAAGTCGTGATCTAAGTTTATGTTTCACCTGGACCTTTTTGGTGCGTCTCTCTCCTGAAACCTGCTTTCGTGTCTGGTTCATTTGCTGAACTGAAAATGTTACCGCTTCTCTCTTTCACTCACATGTGGAACTGATGATCATGAAGCTTAATTGTGTGTGTTTGGTTCTCTAAAGAATCCCACGTATAAACAACACAGAGGCCAAAACAACAAAATGCTGTACTTCTACCACTCTGCCTTGCCCACACACACACAATATGTTTTCATTTTTTGCCTATAACATCTAGTATGATTTCCAGGATAATACATGTTAAAACAAGTAACCATAAGCAAAGATTTTAAGATATTATGAATAGCAGCTGTTCTGAAGCTTTGAATCTTATCGCATGATCTTCATCAGCAAATAAGTTTGTCTTTTTATCAAGGTGTAGGAAATGTTCAAACTTTAAATTTTCCACTAAGCACTTTAAGGATTTCTTGTACACGTTGGCTTAAAATCTGAGGCAGCTGATATAGGTAATTTGAAAGCTCCAGAACAGCCACTGAATAGACCTTTCTTCACTATATGTTAGTCAATTTTCATGTTTGTTTTATTAGCTTTTATTGGTTATTTTACTAGATATACACTGTATTAAAAGCCTGTTATTTGACATTTCAAGTATCTGCTTTTTAAGGCCTTTAGCACATACATGTTTGTGTTATGCTTATTTACGTTGGGTGACTCTTGAGGGATCTTTACAGAGCATTGGAAAAGGTCACACTTTTGTTAGTAGCATTGAGCTGTGCCCTCTTCATTAACTGATATTTCTTCAGGCAGACATTCTGAAGTTGTTGGAACTCATTTTTTGTTTTAAGGGACAGACACAAAGATTAAAGAGTTTGAGGAAAATTATATAATAACAAATTGACACAAACAAAAAATCTAAATCTGAAACAAAATATGTTTGCATTAACATTCAGTTTATTGTCATATTTTGGTGGGAAGATGCTGGCTCCTTTGTTACGCGCTTCATCACTGATTCACTGACATTTAATATTATGTTCGACAAGGCTACTGTAAAGTGGCATGATAACGCCTTCCTAACTGTCACGTCCTTTGCCCCGCGGGCCCTCAAGGTTCTACTTCTGTAAAATACAATGTACTTTGGAAACTGATAATCCAAAAACAAAACTTTTACATGTGTTCATGTGGATTATGAAGCTGAATATGAAACTAAGGAAGAAGAAGTGAAAAACCACTAGCAGATGAGTCATACATATTTATGAGGCGTCATTAATTTGGGATCTGTTAAAGCAGCTGTAGTGCACTCTAAAGTGTCCTGGTGTAAGAAAATAATGAACAATGTAGATTGTTGCTATATTTACAATTTTAATGAACACATTTCTTTTTTCCCATTGTATAATAAAAAACACACAAGCCATGATTCAGACAATGTATTTGTTTTACAAATGGTGCATCTGTACTCCTATTGATGTCTAGTTTGGTGTATAGAAACGTAGTACATAAGTACAATTGCCTTAACAGTACTTGTACAGTTGATGTGCAGATGTGTTGAAAGCGTCCTTTGTTTGTGTGCAGTGTAGCTCCTCCCAGCTCAGCATTTCTCTGAGTCAGGTGGTGGTCAGCAGAGAAAAACGCTGCTCTGGCACAATGCAGCACCACAACCGAGCCACACGCTTCCCATCACACGACTGCTGCAGGCAAACCGAGCTGAGTCACGACTACTGTGTTGTGATTCGGGTGAAGTGGGCCACTGTACTTCCCATCACACTGCTTAGGTTGGCATCTGACTGTCAGAGAGCATGACAGCTCAGGCATGACTCAGGAATTATGGCTGTGCTGAGTCGCTGTGATAACACCTTTTGTTCCTGTTGGTCAAAAAAGAAATTCTCTTTGCATTGCAAACGTTCATATCTCTCTGTCCATTTTTAAATAAAGTTATATTGAAATGCATTGCAGTTCAGGATATTTAATAAACAACTTATTAATTAACATAGTTTCTTTAGAACTTGCTTTAAGTATATAAAATATGAATATAGTTTACCAAAAATCTACACTGGGTTGATACAAGGTAAAATTTAAAGTCAGGTTTTTATACCCTGGATGTACCTCTATGGACACAGTCCTTCATGTTTGTTTAAATGCCATAAAGCCGAGCTGTAGCTTCAGTCTGGACACATACAGTACAAAGAGATGGATTCTTTACAGTCTGGCCTTTGTGCAGTGGGACACTCTTGCTTTGAGCTGTTGAAGCGAGGAGATACATGTTCACACTGGGCTTTTGACTGACTTGTTGCTCAGCAGGGACTCTTTGATGCCTGGGCTGTATTTGAATAGCATCTGCTCATGGATTTGCATCCAATTTGTGTGCTGACATCATCAGAATCTTCTTATCAACTTGTGTCATGCTGAGTTAGACATTTGTCAGGACATGGACATATTTGTTTTTGTTCTCACCAAATATGGAAGCTTAACGGAAGAGATATAACATCAATGACAGACATGTTTCTTGTGTGGCTTGAAAATAATTGACAGTGTATACATAATATACATAATTTTTTTTTTTTCATTTTGTTGCAGATTTATATTGTGTATATTGTGTGCTATTGGGTAACTAAATCTTAATTCTCAGGTCATGTTTGTAAATGAGAAGTGGTTCTCAAACAGTTTACCTGGATAAATAAAGGTTAAATAAAAAAAAAAATCTAAAATTTTAATCTGCAAAGTAGCCTAAAAACTGTCAGATGGTTGTACAGTAAAAAGCACAATATTTGTGTGAAAGTATAAGTTGAAATAAATATATCTAGTTGGATCCTTTTACTTTTTTATTAAAATATACTTCCATTATATCCTTTGGGCAATCCAGATATGATGGAAATTTGATCTAGCAGCAGTTTAAAATAATTTTAGGAAGGTTGCTTGAACTACAAATCCTTGTTTCACCAAACCATCCTCTGAAAGATGATAGATTTACGGTTTAGGTGAAGCACAGAGGAAATTACACTGTGATCTCTCACCATCACAGACGTTTTTGTGCTTGTAAACTTGTGTTGCGTGGGGTGTGTGGACACGCATGTGTATGCGGACATGTTGGATCCCAGCGAGCGCTCAGGGAGCCGTGGATGTGGGTTTTAAGAGCCTCAGCGCAGCCAAGCTGTTTGTTTGTGGGTCTCCAGGCTTTTGTGGTTGTCATAGCAACCGCCCAGTGTTCGGTGCTCTGCGGCATTTTCACAGACGAGCCACTCTTTGTTAAATGAACTCGGCTGAGGAAAGAGCTACTACCACTCTTTTACTTTTCAGTAACACACACACACACACACAC
>JAPMOB010210659.1:0-13203 GCA_029875015.1 Lepomis gibbosus | reverse complement strand
TCTATCTATCTATCTATCTATCTATCTATCTATCTATCTATCTATCTATCTATCTATCTATATATCTATATATATATATAGAGAGAGAGAGAGAGAGAGAGAGAGAGTTCATACTGTTGTGCCTAAACCAAACAAATAATTAAGTACTTTTTTTTCTTGAATGGCCTGTGACACTTCAGAACAACAAAACCTTCACCACACCTTGATGGGTAAGTGCTGATTGATCACATAGTGCACAATTTACACAATATGTTTTGCTTGTCTTAGATCATCAACACCACTGTATTTTCTCAGTGTCCATGTAGTTTTTGGTCATGTCATTTCTGGCCAAGAGGTTGTTCAAACCATGGAGAGCCAGAAAACGGATCCTAATAGCAGACCATATGCTGACGTGAAAGTTTTGAACTGTGGAGAGCTCATCCCCAAATCTAAAGGTTTGTTTGTGTGAAGCATTGTCTGTACTTAAAAAATAAATAAATAAAAGTTTCAAACTTCCACTTGTGATTTTTCTGCCAAGATGGACACAGCGGATATTGTTTTTAGATTTTATAGAGCAGTGTTTCTAACAGACTCTAAAATGTTTGTAGCAAAGAAAGATGGAAAAAAGAAAGACCGGGCCTCTTCCAGTTCCAGCAGTAGCTCTAGCGACTCTGCAAGCTCATCCGCATCCTCCTCTGATTCTGAAGAATCAGAGAAAGAATCTAAGAAGAGGAAAAAGAAGGCGAAAAAACTAAAAAAGAAGCAGAAGAAGAAGGAAAAGAAAAGGTACCTCCATTTATTTTCACTGTCTGCAGTGTAAACTGTACTTAGTGTCTTATTTTCTGCGTTGCAATGCTTTCCTAGGTCAGAGGCTGAAAGTGCAGAAGAGAAAGAACAAGAAGAGCTGGTTACATCTACTGTACGTCCTGAGGAAATTCCACCCATCCCAGAGAATCGATTCCTCATGAGGAGGAGCCCCCAGCCGGCCCAGAAGTCAAATGAGGAGCCAGAAAAGGAGCCGCGAAATAAAGAGGAAAGGCAGAGAGAGAGGTAAGTCTGCTTGACAAATGGCATGCTATAGCAAAACTCTAAACATAATGCAGTTGTCTGTTAATTTTCACGAGTTGTTTTTTTTTCCCTCTCTCCAGTGCTGGCGCATTTAATTCTCAGTCAGCATTTCACAGAAGACTAGTGATGACACGATCTGGGAGGAAGATAAAAGGCAGGGGTCCAAGGGTAGGTGTGCTGTAACAATGAGAGGAGCTTGGCTAAAATTTTGTCCACAACTCCTTAGGGTTGGGAATCTCTTGGCACCTCACAATTCGATTACGATTCAGCGGGCTTAAATGCAATTGTAAAATGATTATCTTGATGTATCTTTTTTATTACTATACAGGATTTCTGGATAATTACTAAGCATTTAATTTGTGCATTAAAATAAAAAAAAAATCTCCTAATTAGCTTAAAAGGACTGATTTGCATCCCTAATTTACTTCATTAACCCTTAGCTCCATGATCACAACCTTCATTACTTTAACTACCAGTTGTCAGACTCTTCTGAAAACTTAAATATAATTCTCAGGATGTAATTTACAGTATGTATACAGGAGAAAGCTGTACACTAGTTTAGTCTAAGCTTGTACCTGATGTTCTCAATCCTGGACAAGTATTAGGGACGTTAGTAATGAGATACAGCTAATTAATATTACTTTCTTACTAATTTAGCTGACAAACATGCTTTACAGGGAGATGTTAGCTAGCACTAACTGCCTTCAATTTTCCAGGAGTTGGGGAAACAACAATACTTTGATTAACAGATTACTGTGAAGTAAACTGCACGTTTAATACCAGAGTGAAACTTATTGCTAATATTTTTGTCCGCTAACTTTCACTGTCATGTTCTGCCATTCGGCCTCACACACAGGATACACAGGGAGCTCGTCCAGTGTTGAGTGTCACCATGCTCACACAGTGTGCGAGTTAAAAAAACTCTGTTAATGATTGTGTGACATTTAAGTAGTCATTCATTCCACACCGGTCTCTGTTGTGTGCGCGCCACAGACCGTCCGGGCGCTGCACTTAAATAATCGATTTTTGACGTCCTCCCTCCCCTACAATTCATACTGTGTCTAATAACTGTGTCATGTAATTTCACCATTTCTAAACATTTTAATTTAATTTTTGTAAGGTGTCTGTATTGGTTCCAGTCTGTATAGAACAGAAGTAAGTAAGTGGTTTGTCATTTCTCCCATCCAGCGGTATCGGACTCCATCACGCTCTCGTTCAAGGTCCAGAGATCGTTTTCGGCGAAGTGAAACACCTCCACATTGGCGTCAGGAGATGCACCGTCAAAGGATGAGGCCACTCACTGGAGAGCGCTGGATCAAGGGTGACCGGTAAGATAACCTCACTTTGACTTATTCAGCAGTATGTTAACACACTGTTTTAGCCAGCCTGATGTGTTTTTGTCAATGCTCACAGCCAAGAACACAATGATGTATTTGCATGCTTAAGTGAAAATGGATTTAAATTTTGTTAACGCAGTTACAAATGTAATGTACAAATCGTTTTGGACAGCTACATTTAAAATCTGAAGCATTCCCGTTTGAGTAAACAGAACAGAATATATTAGTTGGCTCAGAACATTAATGAATGCTGTCATTTCACTTCATAGTTGTCATGTTCTGTAGGTGACATTGACTCTGCACTATTTTACAGAGGTGACATGAATGAGGCCAAGGATGAGACCGCTAAACCTCCAAGAAGAGAGAGACGGACCTCCAACTCAAAGCATGAACACTCAGCTGAGGGTAAAAAAGACAAGAAAACTCGGTCACATAGGTCCAAAAGCAAAGAAGAGGGTGCTGTTGAGAAGGATGAGAAACATAGCAAACACAAGGCAAAGAAAAGAGAGAAGTCTCAAAGTCGCAGTAAAAGCAGAGAAAAGAGTAGGAGGTCAAAAAGCAGAGAAAAGGCTCAGAAGCACAAAAGTGATGACAGGAGAGGTCTCTCAAGGAGCAAAGACCGAAATGCGAATAAAAAAGAGAAGGAGTCAGAATCTGATCATAATAAAGATAGAAATAAGGGCCAAGAGTCTGATAAAAAGCATAAAGAAGATACCAAAGGAAGAAATGGTGAGAGAACTAGGGCAAAGTCTCAAAGCAAGGAAAGAACAACTACAAAAGATGGGCACAGATCAAGTAGCAGGAACAGGGATAGAAGTGGGCCTGCAGTATCAAAAGACAAAGAAGAAAAACGAGAAAAGGACAGAGGGAGGGGCAGAGAACGCAGCAGGAGTCAGGAAAGACGACACAACAGCGAAAGGGAGAATAAGAGGCGCCCAACATCCAAGGATAAGGAACTTCGAACAAGAAGTCCAGACAGAAACAAGCCAAGAGACTCACACAGAAGCAGGCGCTCCAGGAGCAAGAGTAACAAGAGAGACCACAGCAAAGACGGGTCATCTTATAGAAAGGACAGAGACAGAGAAGTTACCAACCAAAGGCGAAGACGTAGCAGCAGCTCTGACAGTGATAGAGATGACAAACGGAAGGGTCAAAAGAGTCCCGAACGCAAACAGAGCCGAGCAAAAAGTACCTCCAAATCCAAAGACCGAAGAAGCCCGCTCAAACCAAGACCGGATAGTACAAAAGGCAGAGACAGAAATGACAGCAAGAGGAATAAATCGAGCTCTAGCTCTGACAGCGACTGAGCCTATGATGAGGCCCTAAAGGAACAGATTGGGAGTTTTGAAGTTTGTCTGTCCATATTTTTTTACCCATTACACACACACAGTATGCAGCACCAGCTTTCCATTCACTGTGGGACTTCTTCACATTCCTCATTTAGTGCAAAAACCCCACTCCACAGCTCAGCCAAAGCTAACACAATTGTCCAAAATTTTGTCAAAGCTAATTCTCAAAACTGACTTGCAACCATGTGAGCTTTGGCTGAACTGTGGACTTCAATTTGGCACTGAATGAATGGAAGTTCTGGATTTGTCCCCTATTAAGTGCATTGCACTGTTGATGGGTAGGTGAAGCTGCATTGTGGCCAGTTAAGAGAAAAGGCTTTGTGACTGGCAAAGCAGTTCACTTACATTGTGCAAAAATACCAGTTTTTTTTTGACCAGAGAAAGTCAGTTTGAAGGCTGTTTGTTTTGAATTTTTTGGTAAAATATTTTTTGGCTTTAGATGCATTTTTAAAAAAATGTCTTTCCCCTGATTTTCTCCTGTAATTTGTTTTAATGTTATCTAACAGTTTGTTTATGGAATAAGGGTGTCTTATGTTTGGCATGATGTGATTCAAACTTGTTCAGTTGTTTTTACTTCAACAATCAAACTGGAAGAGAATACATACTTTCTTGCATGCTGATCCCTGCCATGTTAGATGAAATATGTACATCCATAACATTTTACTGTAATCCTGTTTGTTAACTGATTTTGAGATACCTCTGGTTTGTTTTTTTGAATGAAAAGACATGTCATGCTGTAAGTACAATATTAAATCAATTTGTATAATTTGTGGTTTGTGCAAGTTGTTTTTAAGAAGAACTTGACTGCAGTGTAGAATGTAATAAAAGGCTCAACTTTGATTTTAATAAATTGTTGTAATATTATGTAAATGCTAACATAAACACACATCTTTTGGAGGCCCAAGCATGATTAGCATCCAAAATTACACGAATCAGCAATGACATTACAGGAAATTTATACCGTTAGAGTTAACATTGTGTCTGCAGATGATGATGGTGACTGTGATTAATCACTGAATATTTTTAGCCCAGACGAGTCATCTTTGCTTGGGATAGTTGATTAACAACATCCACATAACATTTTGCTGTGTGATTCATTACAAACAAGTATGTATGTGTTGCAATCTCACAGTCTCAAAATGTTGACCATGAATTTCTCTACAGAATGTGTGAAATGTTACAGAAGTCTGTAATAAACAGTCGCGCATTCTGACAAACATTCAGAGTATTGTGAGAATGTTGACAGCACATATTACTGTACATAATACACACGTTTTTGTCCAAAATCACTCCCTATTAACCATATACTGTACAGTGTACTGTAAGTGTAAAAATGTTGCACGATGTAGTGCCCTAAAAATGTCCATGGCATAGAGACTATTTGTATTTTTAATTACATGTGGGGCATGTTTTATGCCTTTTATTGGTGAGACGGTAACAATAGGTCACTGGTCGCAATAAAAATGGGATATTGCAGTTTAGATCATTGCCTAAACATGTTGGATTCCCCATGGACATTACTTAAATCCCACAATGCAATGCATCATACTTTATATATATAAATATGAGTGTTGTGCTGCACTATACCTGTATGTGGTTACGCAAAACAACAATTCACAATGGAGCAAAGCATCTGTGACATATGGAGTAGTGAATGAGGGAGTGATTTTAGACAGCCTTTGTCAAAATATTTTAAGGCTGCTATTAAAACATTCAGTATGTTCAAAGATGGTAAATTTAGGCGAACATTCTCAGAACCAAATTTGCCAACTGGGAGTGACCTATCACCATGTGAATCCAAGTCTCCTCTTTGCTTCTTGAATATCCACAGCCTCATTAAGCATTTTAATGTTCTGGGTGGCACCAGAGACGTATTTGGGCATTTGAGCACCAGTACGGTCCTGAACGAGGAAGCGGGGCCTGACTGCACTGGAAGCGGCACCAAGCCCTCCACCAATCCCTTCCCTCGCAGCTTTGCAAAGTGGAAACACATTTCGCTGAGCCTCCGCTGCTGCCCTGATGATGTGCTGTGAATACTGTTGAAACTGGTTCTCCTCCTCAACCATGAGCTCTGCGTTCTTCTCCTCCCACTCATGTTCTTCTTTCCTCAGCTGCTGAAGCCTAGCACTTTTTTCAGCCTACAGATGAAAGGTAAACGTCAAACAAGTTTACTTTCAGAGAACAAACCAAAAGTGTTCATGTTTGTAATGGTGTGGAGATAACTGTAGTTTCAACATTACCATCTGTGTGGCATTGAAGTCTTGTACTTTTCTTCCATCTCCTTTGATCTTCAGAGCCTTCTGCTGTTGTTTCTCAGAAAATATTCTGTCAGCCTCTTTCTGGGCCTGAAGTGTGTCTTGAATGTTTTGTTTTGCCATTTTGTCCCTCTGCTCCTTTTGTTGTCTCTGATGAAACACAGTTTGCTTTACAGGTGTGATAACGTGTTGCAGCTGGATGAACTTTTCACAAGTCTCAAATTAACCCAGATTTCACTGCAGCTTTAAAAGAAAATAATTATCTACAATTTTTTAACCCACATAAATAACCACAAAGACCTTTCATATTACTGACTTAAGAAAAGCTTTATACTATGGTAACTTTGTATTATGCAAGACATGAACTGGTGTTACCAGGAATTCTCTGTGTGCAGCGATTGACTTCAACATAGTAGCTCTCTTCTGCTCCTCCTCCCACTGCAGCTGTGCCTGTTTTGCATCGCGCTCAGCAACAGCCTTTGCGATCCTCTGCTCCTCGCTAATAGTTTGCTCCTGCTGTTTGACTGTCAGTTTGTTCATGATCGTCTCCCTCCGCAGCTGAGCCTCTCTGAAGAATGAAACAACTCACAGGTATGATCGTGATACAAACACATTTTCATTCATTTATAGCAGTCTTTTATATATCTTATTTATATTTTTAACTTTGTCTAGCTTAGTTTACTTATCTGCATATATATGCATATATATGCACAATGCTTCTGTTTATGTACATGTTTTTATTTCACATTTTGTTTGGCAATGTAAACACCTGTTTCCCGTGCCAATAAAACCCCACTGAATTGAATTGAAAACCCATTGTTACTGTATATTTGACATGTCTAAACAGATGACTGGATGTTTAATTAAAAGCCTAGTCCTAATTAGAAGTCCATCCCTGTTGCCAACCTGGTGTGGCTACCTATTTTGACAAATAAACGGAGGGCTCAATTAGAGGCCTGGTCTGGTTTTTACAGAAGTTCATTGTTCTCACCTGCTTGAGCTATGAACATGCTACACATTGATTGATCAGTTAGATTCTCCACAATCCTATTGTTTAGTTCATTTACAGAAACAACTTATTATTCAGAATTAACAGCATGGTAAAGGAATTAAAAGCCTGTCCCAGATATAGACAGGGTGAGCTTAGTGATTTAAGCCTGGTCTATTAATTGAAGTTTTGCGGTATGTGTTTATTGTTTTGCTGCATCTTACCTAAACAATTCTCTTTCTTTGTCTTTCCGTAACATAATCATTTTTTGTTTTGCAGAGAGAAAAAGTTTCCTTTCCTCCTCTTCGGCCTGCTGTTTTTGTGCATCTGTCGCTCTTATGAGGTCCCTATTGGTTAGATGTTCCTGTAGATACAGAATAAGCTATGGTAAACCACACATACAAAACTACATACCCTGTGCTGCTAAGACCCTACCAGGTGAGCTTGCATAAGGTTTCTCTTCTGCTGTGCTTGTCTTTCTTCCTCCATTCTTTGCTCCCACTGATAGAGTTCTTGAAGTCGCTGGGTTTCTTCTCCATCCTTTTTGTTCTCTGTCTTCTGTTGCTCTCTCATTTGCTCATTTCCCATGATCCTAAAGAAAAGGAATCACACTCTGACGTGAAGCAAAATATCATTATGCCTTCTCAGGTTCTTGCTTAAAATTCGCCACAACCAGGAACAGGTGGGCTGCACTATTATCCTTCATGGTAGAACCATATCACCACTTACAAAATAGGATGTTAAATAGACATTCTAATGCAATTTACCATACAATAGGCTGCATACAACAGTAATGCACTTCTTGAAATTACATTTACATTTATTCATTTAGCTGACGCTTTTATCCAAAGCGACTTACAATAGTTATTTTTGTCAGAGGTCGCACGCCTCTGGAGCAACTAGGGGTTAAGTGTCTTGCTCAGGGACACAATGGTGGATGTATCACAGTGGGGGATTGAACCCGGGTCTCTCATACCAAAGGCATGTGTCTTATCTATACTTCATATCTACTCTTCTGCGAAGACCCTGACAACTGTTGAATTTCTGGCATGTTCAAAGCTGGATCTTGGATCCGATGTGCCTTACTGGTGCTTCAGGTCCTCTGCAACAGCCTGTTGCTTAAGCTTTTTCTCAAGTGCTTTCTCCTGCTCCTGCCTCAAGGCTTCATCCTCTCTGGCCTTTACCATATCCATGAATTCTTTGTCCACGTCTTTAGAGGCACTCTTGATTCTGTGCTTCACTTCAATCTGAGTCTCCCTCTCCTTCAGCACCTCTGTCAGCAAGAGTGCACGCTGTGGGAGTAGGAACAATCTTGCATTATCCCCAAAACATCAATGAATATGTATAGCCAAACATGTACAAGTGGCACAATAATTCTCAAGCAATACTAACATGTAATCCTTTAACACGGTCGGTTTGATAATACAGCTGCATCTTGGCTTTTTCAATGGCCTCTTTCCGCTTCTGCTCCTGATATTTGGCCTCTTCTATATCAGTCAGTTTCCTTTTCTCCTCCTCAGTCTGCTCCCGAATCTTCTTTGCCTCAAGCTTTTTTTGCCTTTGACCCTTTGATTAATGTAAACATAGACTGTATTAACATTTTGCTTCACTGTGGTATATTGTGCTTTTTTCATCCTTACAAGCACATCTAATTTTAATAAAGCTAACTACATTGGAGGACCCCGCCTTGTGCAGGCAACTTACAGCGAAGGTATTGGACCACAGCTTCACTACTTCTTTTGATTGCATGTGCAGGGCCTCTCTCTGTTTAGCTGCCTCTCTCATACTCTCCTTGTCTTTATTAACCCGGTTCAGTTCATCCTGAATCCTCAGCCATTCAGCCTTGGTTAGAACAGTGACTTGGCGGAGGTCTGGTGGCTGGATCATCCTGCTGGCTTCCTCAGCTGAGGACACTATTAAAAAAAGGAGGAAATTACACTACAAAGATCCTCCTGTACGTCGAACACTACATTTAGTACACAATGTATTAGAAGACTGAAAATATGCACAATTACTTTGTGTTTTATGCAATTTTAGTATAGTCATAAATTAAATGCTTTTCTCCACAATGTTATGGGATGCATATACTGTATTTGTTCCATGTTGGAACAGTGGCTGTGTGCCAAACAAAGGTTGTTATGTGTTCGTGAGAGCAGGGCCATAGCTACCATTGACCACACTATTCTGGGAAACCACTTGTGTGTAAAGTTACACATGCAATGGAATCGTATACATGTACATTTTTTTATGTATGGTCCCTGAATAATACAGAGGTAATCAGATAATACAGTTCAACTATAGTAGGCTACTGTACTGCCACCAAATTATGAGTTGTCTTAGTTTTATAACGTTTTTCCTCACAGTAACTAGCCTACATATGTTAAACTGTTAAAAATAAATAAAAGAAAGAAAGAAAACAAAAAAAGAAAGGTTGTGCAGGGGGATTTGGAAATATAAACAAATGCAACAATAATACGTACATTAGGCCTACTATCAAACTTATTAAATATAAATTTGCACATTAAATTGTTTTCTTTTGAAAGAGGCTAAATATTTACTCGTGGGCATGGTTATTAAACAAAACCCATTTTCAGTTTGATGTTATATGATTTCAACACTGCTGTTGCCTACACAGACTTATATAGTGTGTCTGTCTGAGCTTACCTTCACTAAGGGTAAAACAAAACTCTGTGTCTTCAGCTCTCACCTCTCTTACTGGAGCCTCGTCTTCGGCCGTACTGAACCACCGATGTCATTTTTATCCGATATATGACCTAACTTACTAATGAAATAATAAATATAAGATCCAAATAAAACCACTAACGAAAAAAAGTGTAGCCAGTGTTAACTCTTCCCAGGTTGCATACAGAAGTGTGAGGCGACGGACCGCATTTGTTGCGTTGTATCCAGGCAACCCTTGAACCAATCTGAAGTCTTTCCGCTGATCGACGACAGGTGGCGCCCAGGTAACACCACACACCTGCATTTCAGAGAAATATGATTGTATGTGACATGTATATCCTGACCAAAATTGTTGATAGCTTTCAAAAGCTCAATGCAACGTTTCTTCCAGAAAAAAATGAAATTAAAAAAACAAAAACATTTTACAAGCATTTCTTTGCTTTGTGGTGGAACAAAACAAAATACAAGGTAGGCCTAGATGTTTTGTCAAATTACAACAGGTTATAAAGTGAAATTGAGATTGTAACTCCCTTACGTAGCAGACAATACAGTAGCCTAATATTAAAGCAATTATAAAAATGGTAAACTGGTAAGCTGAGGATGAATTTGAGTTTAAAAGTCTGATATCTTGGAAAAAAGCTGCTCTGCAGTCTGGTGGTGCGGCAGCAGAAACGTCTATTTCTTCCCAGAAGGTAGCAAGGTGAACGGGATGTGGCTGGGGCGGGTACTGTCCTTTAGTAAGGCCTACCCTTTGGGCTCTGTGTAGGCACCTCACTGATATCACTGATGCTCGGGAGATGAGTACCAACCTTCTGAGCATCTGCTGCTGAGTCCTTTGGTCCTCGGCTATGCACATCCCATGCCAGGTAGTGATGTTTTCAGTCAAGATGCGTTCTATTGCTCCTCTGTAAAAACAGACAAGAACTTGACCTTTTTAAGCTTCCTTAAGAAATATCTGTCTTGAAAAAATCCCTACCATCCATCCATTGTCAACTGCTTATCCTGTGTACAGGGTTGCTGGGGGGCTTGAGCCTATCCCAGCCTGGGACACCCTGCCAGTCCATTGCCGGGCACAAAGACACAAATAACCTCTCATTAAGGGCAATTTAGAGTCACCAATTAACCTAGCATGCATGTCTTTGGGTGGTAGGAGGAAGACGGAGCAAACTCCACACAGAAAGGCCTGGGACGAGCAAGGTTTGAACCCCTTGCTGTGAGTGCTGACCACAAATCCTACAGGAAATTCATCAACTGCCCAATATATTAAATCTACCCTTGAGACAATTATAACTCGCACCATCAATCACAAATTCACTCAAAAGGAGCTTTGTGATGTAGAGAGCACAGAGCACACCCTGCAGAGAGGGAGGTGTTCGAAAGGCATGATTTTGGTAGAGTACATCATCTCTATATTTGTTTACAGAAAAGAACATGAAGGCTTTAAAAAGAAGAGCAGCATCAAATTTGGGATTAGGAACACAATATATTAGGGTTGCCTTTTCTGCTTCTGGCACTGATTACATTGAATCTGTAACTTGTATCATGAACTTATTACCAAGGCATTTAGAAGCACGATATTGAACCCAGTGTCAGACACTCCATATACTGTAACAGATATTGAGTCTGGATAATTGGATGGAATGGACAGAATATGCAATTGAAATCTCCATTCTCACTGCGTTTCCAATTAAATTTCTTCTAATTTGATTGAAATGTGCATAACTAAAATACAGCATGAAATGACATGATCAATTCCTTAAGCTTACTTGATTTGAGACCATGTCTTGAAGAGGGTCCAAATTCAGTTTTAAGACCTTCATTATTTAAGTTTTGTGTTTTTTGTTGCATAGTCCTAAATTCACTTGGAACTAGATGGTATTACAGAAAGAAAAAGTGTGTCAACTAAGTGACATGACAAAAGATTCTGGTTTATGGCAGAATAACAAAACTCCTATTGGTTCATATTTGACTTGATATTCTTTTGGTCTTCTACTACTAAACAGATGTATGTATTGTAAGGACACTAATATGGATGCTGCACATAAACAATTCACATGTGTTTTAAAATCTAGTGTTAAAAGCAGATATAATAGTATGACTGACAGCTGTGTGTAATTACTGAGCTGCCGCTAAGGTAAGGGGGTGCTGTCATGTGCAGCCTAATGAGTCAGGTGATGAACAGCATCTGTTAAATTAAGGCTGAGAAAACGGACTCACGTGACCTGTTCTTCTGTTAAAGATATGAACAAGTTTTATCTTTGTTCGGGGATTTGAATCATTATTATTAAAGGATATGGGTTTTTTTGTCATTTGTACCTGACTTTGACTATTTACATTTTGTGCTGCTTAATACTTATATTCCATTACATTTCAGTCATAAATAAAGTAATTTTAACTCTAAAAAATAAACTACATTTAACTAGCACACTAAACATATGATGAGTTTATAAAATATGATGCATTACTCAGTGGTGGAAGACTGAAAATAATCCACTACAAATAAAAGTCCTTCATTCAAAATAATAGTATGTAAGTATCTGAAGAATGTATTTAACAAATCAGTAAAAAGTATCTAAGAAATGACTAACTATGCAGACAAGTGTTTTAAGCGGGATTACTGCTGCATTAATGTGTATTTTGTGCATTTGTACAAGTATATATTGTTTAAGGTTGAGCTAATTTGAACTACTTTATATACTGTTCATATAAGCATGGCATAAGCATTGTTGCTTTGTGTTATTGTGGCGCCCTGGTTATTTCAGTGGCTAAGGTTAGTTCTAGAAGTGTATGTGTATTACTTAAGATTGTTACCATAGCCCCCCCATCATTTTCGTTTGGTTATTATGGCTAAGCATGCTTGTGTCACTGTTAATCGGGAGAAAACTCACCTGACTCACTTTAAGAAACAGTAGAGCTATACTTATGCCCGCCAGCAGGCGGCGGTAGCGGCTTTAGTACTGGAGTGACTGGCGCTATAATCCCGTTTCCACAAGGAAGTTAGCCCAGTCGTAACGTAAGACAGTCAACAAAGCAGCAGACGAAGCCGATATTCACTCAAGACTGTCTTTGTGTTGTATGTACAGGTGAGAGAAGTGCACAAGCATCATACATGTTCATGTTAACTATGTTATTAATTGTTGTGCCATGTTTTACTGTTTACAACGATGTTATGGGAGAAAATGAAGCTAACTAGCTCCAGTAACTTCATGTTAGCCGACTACGGTGCGTTTGGTGAAGCAAACTAGGTGCATCATTTGTGGAAACTGTAACATGAGTGACCTGAATTTACATTGTAGTGTTTTGATGCAGGATACAGATCGTTTGCGTTCTTTTAAGCTGATAGAAGCAATCTGGTTGAACATTTAACTCTGTGATAATAACGTTACTTTGTCACTGAACCTTTCTTGTAAAGTAATAATTAATTTCAGTTGGACAGTTTGCACATTGTGACAGAATTATTGTGGTTATAATCCCGTTTCCACAAGGAAGTTAGCCCAGTCGTAACGTAAGACAGTCAACAAAGCAGCAGACGAAGCCGATATTCA